>JXSR01S014176.1:0-20860 GCA_000969725.1 Ophiothrix spiculata | reverse complement strand
ATAGATCCTATGTGTATGCCATCATTATCAAAAATGAATAAACCACTTTTTGATGCACGATCATGCCGCGCAGTGCATGCTGAATGCCGGGGCTGCATGGCATCATATTTGTTTTGGAAAAAAAACACCTTATCAATGTTTGTTTTTTTTTTTTAAATATATACTGATAAAAAGTCATAAGAAAAGAAAGTTTGAGAAGAAAAAAAAAATGAGACCAAAAATGTATCCAGAGCAGGCCTCGATCCATGGACCTTCCGATGCCTTAGCCACTTCGCCACCGTAAGTAATTAACAACGATCGGGATTTTATAATAGTTATACATTCAGCCTATTTTCACGATCACGAACGGGAGAGATTCAGAGCGCATGGCTTGTATGACGTCACACTATCCGTAATTAAATATCCGTTTATTTATCAAACAAATCAAAATATCTTTTTAGTTTTCTGGGGTCGAAGTCCCGACCCCAACGGTTTTGGAATCTGCATATTTTTATACGCCAAGTAAGGGTATAAAATGAAATTTTGGAGCGTTAATTAAAATTCAAGTTTTTTGAATGGGAGTTTCAAAATCTGATGACGTCATGTCCTACCCCCCCTGCTTTTACAAGACACAAATTTCTTCCAAATCTTGAAGCCTTTACACAAAAACTATCAAGCTTTTGCAAACACCCCTGATCTTTAATAGAACATGATAAATAGTATCCTGCAATCTCTTTCAACAATGTTAGTAGCCATTTTTCAGTTTTTAAATGATTTCATGATTATACAGCTTTAATGTGGATAGTGATCTTTCTAAGTTTATATGTGAGGGTAGCGTACTATGAACTATATCAACAGACATAATAAGCGAACATCCTGGATATAATAGTGGCAGTGTATCCCATGAAGCTCATATGTGACCCGTCATATCGAAAAGTACCTTAAGGGTCCCATAATCAAAATTGATATTTTGTAACATCTCAAAGCTGAGATTTAAATCTTTAAAATGACACCTTGATTTTGGTTATAGGATGTTCGGTTGCGAAGTTACACCCAAATTGGTAAAAGGCATCGGGCTGATTCAGAAAACTATAGTTATGAGAAAATCGAGTTTAAAGTTTTTGTACTTAGTAAATCTTGAATGGAGAGAGGATTTTTAATACATTTTTCTTATGTTTTGGATGGAACCTGATTAATATAATAAAATACACTTCAATGATAACCTTTCTGATGAAATTAGAAATTCGACCTTGGACGTGATTTTTGACTATGCTTAGCTTCAATGGCCCGTATCTCGTAATGTACTACGCCGGTATTAAGGTACCTTTCGATATGACGATCCACATATGACCCGTCATATCGAAAAGTACATTAAGGGTCACAAAATCAAAACGGATATTTTTATCTCATCTGAAAGCTGACATTTTAAGTTTTTAGCCCATTGGAGCAAGTAAAAATTTCCTTTTTCTATAGTTTTTGAGAAAATCGAGTTTAGAGTATTTGTACTGAGTAAAACTTGAGGATTTTTATCTTGGTTTGTAACACATTTTTCTTACGTTTTAGATGTTGGAACCTAATAAGATGGAAGACACTCTAAGGTATTGATGAAATTAAAAATTTAACTTTAATGTATTTTTGGCTATGCTCAGCTTCTATGGCCCATATCATGTAATATATACTATGCCAATCTTAAGGTACCTATTGATATGACGGGTCACATCTTAGGTATTTTGGTCTTTACCAAGAGAAGATATTGTGTGTATCCCATCATGCATTTCTTCCTATGTGTTTGTTTACATATAGGAAATCGTGTGAATAGTTAGTGATGAAATGCACATAAATCAAAGTTATCTTGCATTTTGGGCATGTTTCATCATTAACAACTCACATGACTCGCTGTACAAAATTTCCCATAGGAAGCAATGCATGATGGGATACACACGATATCTTCTCTAATTATTTTTGTCATGATTAGGTTGTGCGGCTTTGTCAAACAGGTGCATGCAGATATTTTATCGAATGATGATAAAGAGGGTCATCACACTTGTGGATTGACTAGCATGCATCATGACAACATGCAAAATATTCCACTTTTGGTTCAATCAAAATGGGATTCAAGACCGTTGCTGGTATTTAATGGTAAAAAATAATACTTTACATTATACTGGATGCATGCGGCTTAAAATTTTTGTCATATGATCTAGCTTATAGATCCAAAACTGCATACACTGCTTGCAATAGCATCGTCAGCAATGGAGCTCAAATCGGGGTATTTGTGTTCACTCTGGTCATGGCCGACCTCATGCAGGAATAGAAGCAACTGATGCATATCAAACAATATTAATACATTACAACACGCACAGGTGTCTTATATCTAGGGACGAATACCCCGTATTTGATTTCCATTTTCCAAACAAAAATGGTGACAGATTCAAGGACCTGCTCTTATGGAGGCCACTCTATATTTTACAAGCTTTACATCATCTGCTGATTTTCGACAACACATATTATTGCTTACTCGGATCAGACTTGGAGAATACATCCATGTCCAGCAAATTTCTGCAAATAAACATGATAAAGTTGTAAACAGTATTTACAATTACTTGATACAAAAAAAAGCACATATGGTTTCATAGAGACTAGCTTGGAAAATGGTCTTTTTTCTTCCATGCAAATTTATGCTAGGATTATAATAAAATGCATACAATAAGATTAATTTTATTTATTTTTCCTTTTTCTGGCTAAAAAAGCTGAAAGTGGTGCAGCCAAAGCCCACACGGTTCAGACGCCTTTGCTAAAAACTCTTAGCAAAATATCTACTTTCATTTTAACTCCCAAAATATTTGAAAGCTTACATTTTCTTGGTGTATAGTCGAATTGAAAATGAACATAAAATGAAATCTTCAATGCAAATTAAGCTTACTCAGTTTCAACTATAACATTGTCATGATTAGAGGAATCATAACTTCTTTTTTAATCTGCAATAAAACAATGTGACCCAGGGCTGACTTGACTTGACGTTCATGGTTGACAGTGACATATTTAGGATATGGCTCAACAGCATAGTCCAAAAATCTGCTGAAAATACCAATGGTCAGAATGAAAGAGTTCGACCTTCATGTTCAAAATCTCTATTTTTTACAATAAAATGAGTAAATGAAAAGCAAAGGTCCCACTGTTAATTGTCCATCCAGAAGGACCATGGGTAATCGAGCGAGGCGAGCAGCGAGTGTAGCGAAGGCCTGACGCCCTCGCTGCTCGCCCGTGGTCCTTTTATAGACGGACTAACAGCTAGAGAATTAAATTGGTTGTGATTGAAAAGCTATGTTCAACTCTCAGTTCAGCCACTTCATCAGTATTGAGTCTTGTCTTTGAACAAGATTCTTTATTTGAATTTTCCTTTCCGCTCAAGTGACAAAAATAGGTACCGGTATACTAGAAAGGTAAATCATTTTGTGCAAGGCAAACCACCACAGTCAAAGCTTACAAGCTTCAGAAATGGAGATATGGACACCATAACATTAAGTTCCAATTCTACCTTTTTATCTCACTGAAAAATTCTTTGCTGTTGAATAAAGGATACATGCCTAATCAACATGCATAAATCCAAGTATTGCAGTATTAACATATACATAAAGATTAAATTAGAAAGTGTTACTTGGACTTATGTTTTGTAGAACATTATATCTTAATGCATGTTGTTTGCCAGGTATAATGGAGGGAAAATCCCAACTACATTCATGAGTGCACTTTTTCAATTCACCTTGATAATGATTATTCAAATGAAACTTTTAAGGTGTCTGGTCCATGATAGATCTGCCCGAAATTTTCTAGTAAAAATCAGCATGAATGATATTTTATCCATGTAGAACGGATTTTAAATGAAAATTGGGGGTCACTGGACTCATTTTTGCATGCGAGTCGGTTTAAAAACAGCATTTTTGGAGTTTTTTTGGGAAAAATACTATAGTACAGGGGTCTATAGGAAATGTGGCAAAAGTGACATTATTTAGTGTTGAAAACTTCCCACCAAAATTTTTTGTCAATCTTTTCACAAAAGTTGCGCACAAGTATGTTCTTTCAAATAAAACAATAAAAATTGGGGGGGTCACCAAACTAATTTTCCAGAAAAATATTAAAATATGACAATTTTTGGCTTCAAAACACGTCTCAGCATATATGCGCATGCGTATTACAGCACTTACCAACTCATAAACTATTGCGTACTGGTACGCGTGGACGGCGCGTGGACCAGACACCTTAAAGGTATTGATAAGTACTGCAAACATAGTCATTTTCTCTAATTTTGGAAAAAACAACATTCTAATATTGGCTGTATTGCCTAACAAATGATTGGAATACAGAATATTTTGTTTCATATATAAAGGAGTGTTCAATAAGTATGTGGCTTTTAAGGTAGAAAGCGGTGAGCTATGCAGTTTTATATGAATATTGACTGCTTTGAGGTGCATCTTTGCAACTATTTCCCCGAGGTGATCTCAAAACCATGAACATGCCTGAAGCAAAGCTGAGGACATTTTCATGGTTTTGATATCACCGAGGGGAAATAATTTTAACCATGCCTCGAACAAAAAGCAGTCAATATTCGTTTTATATACCAAATATACAGATTCTTGTCCTCTGGTTGGTTAAAAGAACCATTTTAGTACTCAAAGTGCCCAATGATAATTTACGATATATTTGTTCTCCTTTCAGTGCTGCCGCGTCGCATTGTGCGCACAAGATAACTTTACACACTGAAGCGCGTGTTTGACTGTGATTGCTTAAAGTCACGCGCATAAAGCTCAAGTTACACTACGCAAAATACATTGATCGGCCCAGTGAAAAATATGCCCAGGCATAGTAAATTAATAGGGCTTTATTTAATCCAGGCCCTCACTTTTAACCAATCAGAGGACAGGAATCTATATATGAGGTATATAAATTATTAATACGCCATGTAGTTCAACTCAATTGACGAATATTTCGAAAGTCTCAAGTAAATATTTCCTTTCGTTTATATTTTACAGAAACTTAAAACTTGCCAGTTTGCAGTTTCATAGTTGAACTTTAACTCCACTCCTAAAAAAAACTGAAAAATGAGTGACACTCTTCTAGCTAGAACTGATCAATATATAAATTATAATTTTTGTTTACACCAATCTCAGGCGCCATTTTTCTATCATATACAGCTGGAACTAACAGAGGGAACTAACAAATCTCAAAGGGTTCAGATTCCAGCATCTTGTTTTCTTCCAAACTGATCATTTGTTAGACTGAGCATAGTTCTTAAATGGATGGAATATACATGGAAAATTAGTGTGTTTTGTAAAAAAAAATGACTCCATTAATCTGTAACCACATTCTTGACGTCACATACATCAAGTTTCGGTCATGTGCAACCTTTATCAGTGACATTTAAAAGACTTTTTCAAACGTCATTGGAGTGATGTTTTTCCTAGCAGAGCCATTAGCCGAAATACTTTTTGCACTAAGTACCTCATGATGAATATATGTCTGCCGTTAAATGACTTATTTTTCATTTCAAATTTCTTGATGATCATTTGTATAAATAGATAGTAGTGTTCAACTATATTGGCTTTTAAACAATTTAGTGAATATATGACGAAACTGAAATGTTTAAATAAATAAGCGAAAACAAATTATTTGTGGTTAATACTAACATGAGACCAGATACTAACAGTACTACTAAATCTCTCTTCAGAAAATAATGAAAATGTGCCCAAAAAGTCCAAATGTTTCTATGACAGGGTTATATGCAGGGACTCAGTGTTGGCTTGCTATGGTGTCATGGGTTTGGGAAATGGAGGTCCCTGTTTTGAATCCTGATGAAACACGAATTTTTCACCCTTTCATTTTTAGGAGCAGAAAAAGCAGAGAAATCAGTTAGGCCTAGGATTTAGGTGGTAGGGGAGGATTTGACAATGATTTTTTTGATATACACATGGGAGGAATTTGATACTTGATGGGAGCAACGAGTATCACAACTATTTCAAAAATATGACAATATTTTATTTCATGCATATTAATTAGCCAATTTGCATATTCAATTGTGAAAATAATGATTTTCTTTTAAAAAATAAAACACTTCAGTAAAACATCACAAGACGGTTGAGGCGTCATATGAAATTAGCTTTTGAAAAGATCTATTCATTTACATATTTACAGGCATATTGAGCAATAAGTAAAAGATGCAGAGACTGTTGATTTTTAAGTTTCAACTTTTTTCGTACCCTAAGGAAGGATTTTTTTCAATTAATCAAAAACTCTAATCAAGGACACAATTTCTTAATTCTCATAGAAAGTACTAACATACCCTTGTCTCATTATATTGAGTCAATTTTTTTTTAATCAGCCACAAAAATAGTTTTTCTTGAGTTTTGTCATATTTGACACCCTGAATGAGCTTGTCTGTGAAAACACACTCTTCTGTTATTTTATTTATTGACATGATATCCATCTCTGAAATGATTTTTTTTTAATTGTTCATAATCTGATTAATGTTTATGAACTGGCAAATTAAAAATAGACAATTCCTATAATTGGCAAACTTTGGCCGCTGAGGAATATCGGAACTCAGAACGAGGCCAAGAATTGTGTTTCATTGTGACTGATTCCATACATATTTAGGTCAATAGACGACCTTTGTGTGTCCCATAATGCATCTTGAAAGTACCGCAAATACGGGACCTTGTGATGTAATCTTGCTCAGTCTACCATATTAGAAGTTTTGCGCATTGCGAACAACTCGACTGCGCAGTTGACATACGAAAGTGGTCTATTACTATTAGTCACAATGCATCATGCAATGCAATCCTTAATACTTCACTGAGTTCTGATAGTGATATCCCTTAGCGACAGAAATATGCCAATATTAGGGATGGTATATGTGCTAGAAACTCAACCTGAAACATAATTTACCTAAACTTAATTGTGTGGTTCTGAAAGCAAGAGTTGTAAGCATGAAGTGAAAGTGATGGTGTTAAAGGTGATATAAAAATATAATAATAATAATAATAATTAAAAAAAAAACCCAGAAGCTATGTTCAGGACAAGTGCTTTATCAAAGTTCATGAGTGCCTTAAAAGTGGGACAACATTTGAAAAGAAGGCCTAGGTAAGCAAATGTGAACACTGTAAACATGTGAGACAAACATCAATAGCATATGCCAGGGTGGGTCTTTGTGTTGCTGCAAACTGACAAAATAAATTGACAATGACAACTGGAGAAATACATTTAATCTGCCCCAAAGTCTCTGGCAAGTATTGAGTGCCCCATGCACCCTAGCGCTGTGGGACTTATATCGAGGATTTTGGGCCACACAGCCACATCTGCATTTCTACAATCTCGAGAACAGAAGATTTCAAGATGAATGATCTTGTACACATTTGTAAGAGATCATTTATCTTGAAAGCATCATCAGGTCTTGACACCTTTTGTTATCTTTGGGATATAGCCAAAGTAACCATTTTTATGCCAACTGCTAAGGAAATTCTTCTGTCCTGTTTGATTCTTTTCTTAAAGCAATACTATAAAGTGTTAAAAATGAAACGCCCCTGTCACCCATACTTTTGATTTTTTTAAAGCTTATTGGGTTTGTTTTGGGTAGATATTAATTCCTTCCTTAGATTTGGCGTAAATATGCTAACTTTTTCTGTTATGGTCATATGTTGAATTAAATTCGGGATCCCGAATTTAATTCCACATTAGTATAGGAAATCATGCATGTGCTTTTTATTCATTTTTCAGTGGCAAGACAATTTTTTGACAAAAAACACTAACAAATGCATTTAGATAGTCACATTCCTTCATTTTATGCTGTTTTTACTATAAACCATTTTTGATAAAAATCTTATAGTATTGCTTTAAGGGCTTACTGATGACCATTTTTTATCCAATTGAGATTGCTAATTGATTAGCAGGGAGATACTTGGGAGGAGGTTTGTAATTTAGCAAAACAAAATTTGGAGTTTTAAGAGAGAAAAGCTGTACATAGGCAAATTTACTACAGTATATTGGGGGTAATTTCTGCAAAAAATAAGTGGTATATTTTATGACTGACCAAGAAGAAAGTTGGGATAATCCCATTTTGCCTCCTAAGCCTATTTACATTTAGCCTTTAGGTAAGGCGTTGCGGAGAGAGCTTACAAGTCTCCAGGCAAGCCTCCTTCTCCAGATTTGATACCAAAACCTATAAAATCACCCTAGGGGCGTAACCAGGGGGGGGGGGGTAGGGGGCAAATTGCTCCCCACCCCACCCACACCCCCGGACGCACAAAAATCGGGAAGGAGAGCAAAAAAAATGGGAAGGGAAGAAAGGGAGGAAGAAGAGATAGAAGGAAGAAGAGAAAGGGGAAAGAAGAGGGAAAAAGGGAAAGGAAAGAGAAAAGAAAGAAAAGGGAAAGGAGAAAAGAAAGAAGAAAGAAACCATTATCTCATCCAAAAATAGGCGTTTTTTAGCTAAGATAAACACATTTGTCCAAATATTTTTGTGCATTACACGTGTGTAAAAAAGCGCCATCACTGCCTCAAAGCCAGTACAAAAATCAGGAAGCCTCTTGAGGACATTCAACACCTTAAAACTCATCTGCAAAATGCCAGTGCTTTGTGGGCGCTTATTCCTACAAAAAGGAAGGCATGTGGTGAAATTTTGCAGTTGTGAAAGCCATTTTACAAAATGCTAGTCTCTATGAAGCCATAAGAGCTACAATAATAACACACACTGTCTTACCAGGATCCGATTGGGACATTACATCTTTATTGATGAGTTTCCTGTTCAAGATGAAAGCAAAATAATCATGCATACATGCTGTCATTAGTAGTTCATACAGGCTGTCATTAATACATTTTTTCTTACAATTGATATGGGCAAACCAACAAAGTTCGCAAAAATTGTAGGTGATTATGGTGCAAGAGATGTATCAGGCCTAAAAAAATTGTTGACTTGCCCTTTACTGGTGAAATTGATTGTCCGTCGGTTGGTTGGATCTTTTTTAAACGGGCCAAGAAAAACTGTATAAAATAGTTTATGTAAATGTTGTGTGTTTCAAGATTTGTGTTTGTTTTATGCAAAAATATAGCATTTTATAAATATTGTTGTAAACTCAACCCAAATATCATACTAATTTCATCAAATTCACTGTTGAGATGGGGAAAAATTCGACAAATTTTTATTCTTAAAGACAACCCTAAATTGTGCAAATTGTGGGTTGTCGCAAAGGGCAAGCCAGCAACTTTTTTTTTTTCGCCTCATTTCAAATTTCAATCAATTTCAACTGTTTAGCATATTATTATTGTATTGTTACATTTTCATATAAACTGGTGAGCCTTTGAACTGGAACATCAAAATGTTTCTGTTCCCTATCAGCTCCTATCTTCATGTACTGGTTGAAACCTACAATATATCAGTACTGTTTTTGTGGAGTCATGAACAATATTGATAAAAATGGTGTAAAATTTAGGGGCCTATGTCATAGAACATTAGCAAAATGTTCAGCTTATTATAGCCAATTCATTATTCTTTCTGAATGTTTGAATTCATGATACAAGATAAAGTGAGCTCAACCAAAAGAAATAACAACATAAAGCAAAAGTAGTTAAATTCTTACATGGTGTTAACAAAGGCAACAGTAATTTCTGAAACTTTCATGTGTACACATATAAGTGGAAAAGTTCAATTTGGATTGGCTATTAATAAAATCAGGGTTCTCAAAATATATGTGATGACTCACCCCGAATAGGGAGACTTTGCGACAGAAAACTTTTCAAGAACAGGTGAAAATAGATTTTCTGTTGTAAAATGTGATCGCCTTGATCAATTTCAACAAGTAAGGTGTCATTTTAAAGCTTTACAAACGCTGCAACAGATGAAATGAAAAAAATCAAAATTGATATCATTTTCAAAGTCCCCCCTTTCGGGGTAAGCCATCACATATTTAATGGAAGGTACTGTCAATGAGACCTGAATATCAAGCGTATCCATGAAAATGAGGAATTCTGGTCTTTTTTCAGGATTGCACATGATACCTGGGTATCACAATTAGGGTATCAAAAAAACAAAGCTCAAATTGGAAAAAGGGTATCAAAATCACACATCCAATAAGTGAAAAGGGTAGTCTCCGAACATGAAGGGATAGATTTGTTTACACACTTAACACACACAATTTCCTGGTTAATGTGCTAAAAATGCCCCAATTTTGTTTTTCTTTGATTCTATTGCTGGAGAAGATTATGGAAATAGAGTGATTAAATATGATAGAAATTTTTTCGATCAGGATCATAAATATACATTAATTTTGCCTGAAGGGGAAAATCCTCGTTTAGGATACTTTTCCAAAGTGGCTGGACACGCATGATACAGGTCTAAATTGCAGTGGCACCCTGGATAAAAGACTGACAATAGCTCAAAAATACATGTTGAATGGCCAATTGAAGTACTCCGACTTCTTTCTGAGCTTTCCCCAAGATAATATTCCAGGGGTGATGGTAGTCGGATTCTAGGACCTTTGTTTTTAATGTGATTCGCCACAATATAATAAACTGCACCGACTCAGAAAAAAATTCTGAGAGGAAATCAGTCGGCAATGTGGAACTCGGCTTTCTAGTCAGTGGTATATATGCTGTGATGGTGGATTTATGTTGTGGATAGTAGGCCTATCACAGAAAAATAAACGTCTTAGGATGGGACAAAGGTGAGGCCACAAAAAATTAATTGTTGTGTTGCCCTCAAATGGGATTTCTGAAATATTGAGTCGGTCGGTCGGTCGGAAAATATTTTTTTTAAAAGCACCTAAAGTACCAAATTTTGGTGCATTTTCCACTATTTTCAAAATATTTTCTTAAAAAACACCCAATCTGAGCAGAATTGGGTGCTTTCCCGACCCTAATGGGTTTTTTTTTAATTTTTGAATAGGGTCGGTCGCTGAGGGCTACATAACAATTTATTTTTTTGGGCCTGATGGGCGACATGAAAATGGATGGCGGGCAAGATTTGGCCAAAGGGCCACAATTTGTGAAGGTCAAAATGAATCAATTATCTTCAAAAGAAAATTCTTACCTTGCTGATATTGTGAGCTCTACTTTGGTTGCTGGTATGTTATCACCCGGATTCATACCGGGTACTACCTCAAATCCGCTCATGGTTTGCTTCTTTTTACTACCACCTGGAAAAACAAAAAACACCTTGCTTTAATTTTAAGGAGCGTTTTATTTTCTGCTATTGTGAGTTCTACTTTGTTTGAAATCCACTTATGGTTTTCTACGGGGGAGGCACTGACATAGAAATGTGGTGCGGGTATGTCCCGGGGGGGGTACTCAAGTTTGGTTTTGATAGGGGTGTGCCGCTGGAAAATTTTAAGTACCACCCATGTATATACCAATTTTCAAGAAAAAGGGACCCATCCATATACCAAATTTCCCAAATTCTCCGAAAATGTACGCAATCTGGCGCGAATTTCCTAATTTTTGTTATAAATTCAGAAGAAAAAAAATCCAAAGTTTTCGCCATTTTGGCGCAAATTTTAGAAAATTTGAAAAACAGACCCATCAAAATACCACATTTTGCAAAGAAAAAGGACCCATTGGCATACCAGACAGCCAGATTTTGCTACCCAAGTTTGCGGCACATCCCCGTTATCACTTTTGTACTAAGTACCCCCCCCGGGGGGTATGTGCAGCCCTCAAGACTCTGTTTTCATATCCTGTCCATTGCAATCGATAGACCCTTATTTCACTCACATTCGTCATATCACACACCTTTTTTCATTACTCTGCCCAATTGATTTTGTTTAATGGTTTGGTTAACATTTGTATTTCAAACTGATTGTTTAATTCGGGCATGTGTCCATAAGTTTGAAGGGGGTTACTATAGGGCAATTTTTTGTGTTTGAATTCTTTTGTTGTGTCTGGGTGATATTTTTTTGTGTCTTTTTTCTTGCCCCCTCTTACCTCTGGTGACTGGTTTGAATTAAAGGTGTAGTTTCTGATAACATTCGCATACCCCGGGGTTCAACCAAGAAGTAGTACATTTGTTATGTCAAATAAAAGCCTATTTTCTATTTCTTAAATACACAACAACATCATCCCCAGAATTGCATTCTTTCTTTTGCTTCTAAAGAGCAAACCAACAGCTCCCTTGGGGTTAAACCTTACAAAATGCATTTCTGAGGCCAAGGTCATTTAGTTTTAAGGGGTTTTCTCAGAGATGCAGTTGCTTACTACTGCGGGATAACTGCGGGATTTTTTTCATAAATATTAAAAAATTAAAAAATGTTTGCATCCGTTTTGCGTATGCAAATTTCAATGCACACTGAACGCATGCTTTACTAACGCATTTTGTTAACCACACGCCGAATAGCTGCGTAATATATAAGCAGGAATTTATGCAGACGAAGATGTGTCATCAAAGTAATCAAATTTTATCAAAAAAATTCTGGTTTTTGGTCGTTTTTCTTGAAAATTAACACGGTGACCATATTTTTTTATTTCAGTATTTTGAATTGTGCAAAAAGTGCTTTAACATATGTAAAAATTAAAAAAAATCAATAGAGCATTTACTATTTTACAAGCACATAATGATCGACGTTTTGGAGCTTTCCCTATACTTTGTATGGTAAATCAGGTGATTTTTGGGGAAAATTTGTACTTTTTGAAATGCCTGTTTCGCAAAAATGAGCACGGTGACCTATATTTTATATTTTAGATTTGTTATCATCACAAATAAATCTATCAAATACTAAATTTTTAAAGAAAATCAATGGAGGATTTGCATCTCCAAGAAAACGTCTCAAGTAAAGTATAAATATATTGAAATAGGAGCCAGTCATCACAGGAATCCAATTAAACGAATCAAAATTCTAAAGCATGAGAAAATGTTGAGGTCAAACAACATTTTTAGAACCAGTTGCAAGATACACTGAATCAAGCCTTAATTCCAATTCCAGCATAACCTTCAGAAAGATGCAATCTCCCATCTTCAACACAGTAGATATTACAGCCATTTACTGATCTGATCCATCGTTTACCTGCAGTAGTTTCGTCTGCCTCTTCAACATGATAGCCATCTGGACCAGCTCCTTGATTTGACATCTTCAAAGTTTTCTGCTCACTAATCACATCCCCTTATCTTCAAAAGTCTAGATCAAAACCTGGTCCTTAGTCACTCAAGATACTTGTGAGTAAAGCTTGAATCGATCGTTGATCAACAGCGATCTGGCTGTGCTATTCACTGTTAATCTAGTAAGTCATTGTTGCTCTGGCTAAACAGTTTCTATGGTAAACTTTTTTCGACAGACAAACTGTATCAGTTTGATAATGGTCCACAAATATTTGAACTATATTATTTCTGCTACATACATGGAGGCCTACATTTACATTATGAAGTTCCTCTTACACATATGAGGGCAGCAGACTATTTTTTTAGCTCCACAATCTTCCCATTTGAATAACAAACAAGTGCACCCGGCTTTTGACATTTTAAGGTGAAGGTTCCGATCACATTCTCATCCCCAGGTCTCAACTAGAAGTATTGTATTTTTTGATGTTAAATGAAAGCCCATATTTTTCTGACTGTAAATCCAAAATTTCACCTCTAAAGTCCAAATGGTTTTTGAGATAGAGCAAAAAGTGTAAAGTTAATTAGTATACCTATTTTCGATTTCTTATGTATTCACATTACAGCCTCATCCCCAGGGTTGCATATTTTGTTTTGCCTCTGGAGAGTAAACAAGAAGCAAACTGAGGGTAAGACCTCTTAAAATGCATTTCAGACAATCAGTTAAAAGTATATTATACCCATGTTAGACTGAGTTCTCTCAGTCACAGATGGTTTACAACCTCAACTGAACATAGTCATAAGTTGTTAGATGTCAACTGCTTAGTTCTCTTTTTTAAAAAAGGTTGCTGCTTTCTTGCCTTGCTCATGTAGCTTATGTCAAAGTTGATCAGATTGTCATTCTAAAGCCATACATGTCTTCCGCCAAATTCTGTGCATATTCCATTAGTCTTGATTCCATCTTCTTGCGTGCTTTTGTTCTCCGTGGTTCGGATAGCCACGTTAAGCCGTTGGTCCCCTGTGCGAATGCTCCTTCATGGGGCGCTGCATACAGTGTATACCTGGTGAGTCTTATGGCATCAGCTGAAATCTGTTGATGACAAATATAATTCCGATTTCCGATTCAAATTGTTCTAATCTGCTGGAAGTTAAGTAGCCTTTCGAGAATCAGTCAGTCAAATGTCAACAATAAGCTGAGGGCTGGGATTACTGGTATAGAATAAAGGCCGATTTACATTTTTTGTTTTTAGCCCAACAGAGAGTGTTTTTATGCTCACATTTTTGAACAAATCCCTAAATTTCTATTTTAACTTTGAAATCCAAACCTAAAATTTATCATTCTAAATCTTGATGTACACAAAGATAATGCTTGTCAAAATTTACAAAACCAAATGTTATGTACGCTGGTACTCTCGATGTGGGCGCTTCACTATATGGTTCAGACTGCCCATCAACGCAGGTAACGGCTGATCATAATTAGTCAAAATTTTGACCAGTAGAATAACACAACTTGCCAGCTCACTCGCCCTATCTACACGGCAATCATTCGTGTGTGGAAGGTCTTGGTAAAGAGGTTGACAAAATAGCGATCTCTGCATGACGCTTTGCATTTAACTACGCTTTACAAGAAATTAGCACAATCATTAATGCGTCACGCGTGTAAGTGTTTGACACTGAAAACAAATGCCTTCAGGATACGGGCCAATCAAGTAGATTGATTAGCGGTTACCGGCGTCTTATTTTGGATAAGACGTCGGAGCCCAGCATAAATGTTATGTAGCATACAAGGTAAATTTGTGTAGTACTAACAATAGCGGTTTTACTCAAAGCTAGCCAAATTGCCGGCTCCACACGGGACCCATATACTAGTTGAAACATCAATAGAATTGAGCAGGTACAACGTAACGCTGCACGATTTGTACTAGGGGATTACGATAGAACCAGTAGTGTGACTTCAATGATCCAGACACTTAACTGGCCTTCACTGCAAGAGCGTCGTCGTCTCAGCCACATTTCTATGATGTTCAAGATTCATGCTGGACTAGTCGACATCCCAAATGATATCCATCTCGCCTACCTGTCTTCAAGATCAAGGGGTCATGCATCTCAATTTGTAATCCCCAGCACAAACACCTCTGTGTACAACAACTCATTTTTTTCCCAGAACGATTAGGAACTGGAATATGTTCTTCTAATTGACCCAGCTCAGTTCCTAACCTTGGAAGCTTTTAAGCTTTTTTTAGGCACTGAGGGAAACCAAAGCTCTGTGAATTTCATCCAGATTCTAATTTTCATTTTTACTTGTAAATATTCTGCACTGAATCTCTCCCTTCTGACGTTACTCGTCGGACGCATCCGCATTCACTGTGCATTATAACCTCATTTATATGAGGCTGCACAATATTGTGCTGGCTACCACAGACATATTTATACTATTGAATCTTTATAAGTGACAAGAATTTAGAGATAATTTGCTGTAAAACATTCTCTCGATAGACTTACGCACAAACAAGGCAGCAGAATTTTGAAGTTTTATTTTTGACAAAGCACTTGCACACTTTTTGAAATAAAGGGCATCATCATTAGACCTATTAGGCTGTTCACAATTAATTCTGAGTTTCCTGTTGCCGGCCACGTCCAAAATTGAAAATTGCAAAATATTTAATTATTTTATTTTTATATGTTATTTTCTCTTTCAAAATAAGGTTTTTTAAAGTATACAAATATTGACTGCTTTGAGGGGCATGGTTGAAATTATTTTCCCTTGGTGATCTCAAAACCACGAATATATATATGCAAGAAGCGAATACCCCTAACAAAAAGCAGTCAATATTCGTTTTATATACCAAATATACATATTTTTGTCATCTGGTTGGTTAAAAGAACCATAACTCAAAACGTTCGATGATATTTTACGATATTTGTTTCTCCTTTCAGTGCTGACCGCGTAGTATTGTGCGTACAAGGTAACTAGCTTACACACTACAGCGCGTGCTTGACTACTCATGCTTATAGTCGCGCGCGTAAAGCTCGAGTTGAGTGGGCCTAGCGCAAAATCCATTGAGTGGGCCTAGTGAAAAATATGCCCCGGGCATAGTAAATTTCTAGGGCCTAGTTAAATCAAGGCCTCACTTTTAGCCAATCAGAGGACAGGAATCTATATGAGGTATATTATAATCACTTTTATTTACTACATGTATTCTAATTTCTATCATAATAGTTGGTAACCCACGCTTTAGGAAGGGTGGGTTTGCAAAATCAAGAAAATAGATAAAATGTGGGTTTCTTGATTCCATGGTTATAAAGGGTGGTTTTATCAATAGGGTGGATCAGAATTAAAAAGGGTGTGTTCTTCACTGAGACTTAAGTTTTGATCAAATGCAAATTCCTCTCTATGCATAGACTATGTTGATCATGAGGCACCCACAATGAAATCAATCAAAAGTACTTTATTGACTCAGTATTACATTTTTGCAAGCTCTGTGTTAGGAATACAAAGGGTAAGACATGACTTCCAAATAGCTAGTTCACACTAACGCCCTGCGGGGCAGGTTTTTTCTCACCCCGACCCCGTCGTTCCCCGAAAATTTATTTCCCGACCGGACCGACCCGATAAAAATTTAGCTTGCCCCGACCGACCCCGACCCGAAAGGATTTTTTCTAGACCGGACCGACCCGGACCGGTAGTTTTTCATGATTTCCCGGTCAAGATGGATATTTTTCCCCGACCCCGAGTTACCCCGAATTTCAAGTCATTAAAATGGTGTTTAACAAGGATTACGATTTCACCTAAAACCGACTACGAAAAAAAAAGACTCAATTTAAGACAAATGACCTTATTGAGGACCTCACGAAGAACGTTCACATGAATTTATGGCGCGATTTTTAACCAATCATAGATCATTCTTAACGCGCGGGGAATTTATGTGATTGTTTATAAGAAGCAAATGCTCGTTGACGTCACAAGACTAAATGTGCTTTATTCGGTAAAGTGGTAAAGCAGAAATTGGAGTTTCAACTCAAAACATCGTGGCAAAAATTGTAATTAATATTTATAGACTCGAAAGCGCGGGATCCTATCATTATCATATAATGATCCCCAAAAGAGCTCAACCTGAAGTAGTACACTTTTGGATATCAGATTGAAGCCTATAGATTTTTATGAATATTTAATCCAAAAGTTCACCAGTCCTCCAAATTTTAATAGTTCTGTAGGCATAAAACGTTTAAGTTTAATTGTTTTTGTGTACTTATGAGTTGTTTTCTTATGTATTTAAACATAACAGCCTCATTCAAACATAACTCCAGCCATCAGTTTGACAGGTGCAATTTAGTTAGGAGTAACTGGTTGGGAGTAATAAGCTGGGCGTATCAGAACTACAACAAGCGATCACTTTCCTTACGAAGGCCCACTCCTAAAGTGTTTCACGATCTGTGTCAGAGACGATCACATTTATTTATGCAGTACTGCATTTATGTCAATTTTATGATCGCGCAATCACAACTCAATGAACAGCGTAAGATTTCAGGTGCATGAAATGCAAGACAATGACAAATTAAAATGACAGATCAGCAACTAATGCAAAGTACGAACGATTAACTATGGACAGAAAGTGTAAGCTAAAAAATTACATTATACATGAAGACACAGCGATTAATTGTTGCTCCATTTTATTTTTACCCCGAACTAGCTTCTGCATTTCCCGGACCGAATGTAAACTTTCCCGACCCCGAGTAAAAATTCCCCGACCCGATCGACCCCGGTAATATTTTTCCCGGACCGTACCGAACCCGAAAAAAGCTCATAAATAATTCCCGACCCGGTTTCGGTCCGGTCCGGTCCGGGAAAATTCGGGGTTTCGGGTTTCCCCGCAGGGTCTTAGTTCACACATGGTGCACTGCACAGTCAAATCTAAAATGGTCAAAGGGTGGGTTTTGATGTTACTATATAAAGGGTGTTTTCATATTAAGGGTTGGTTAAAATTAAAAAGGGTGGGTTAAGAATGGCACTGCCAACTATGATCATATCAATCATGATGATCAATAACAAATGACAAATACTTACACGTTCACATGTAAAATCAACAATAGTTGTAAAATAATTAAATCAAACCCTGGTCAAAACAAGATAAAAATATGTTGCGAGATCTCACGTTTTATTTATCAAAATATAAAAAATAATAGATAATTTCAAAATAATTAATAATTAAAAGTCACCTCATCTATTTGTTCAACTTCCATCAGGAAACTCAGGATTTTAAAATTGTGAATGGCCTTATCTCTTCAATCCCACCAAATTGTATTAGAATTGATAGTGCCCTTCCCTAAAGTCACATGAAGAAAACCTTTTCATTTTTACGCGTCTGGTGCGCCAAGGTTTAAGTTCAAACGCAACTCACACGATACTCGCAAGGTCGCGTGATTTGTCTGTTCTGTTGTTGTTACGACTTGATGATCGATTTGATTGGTTTGTTGTTCATGGACGGTGCGATTTGGTTCCGCCCAGAATAAAAAGGGTTTTTTCACATGACTATAACTACTTCCAGCAGTCAGTGTTCTGTATCTGTAGAAATACTGCCCAACACTCCTGTTGCTATAGCAGGTGGAGTAAACCGAGCAGGTTATTCCTAACTATGAATTTTCGTCTTCCATGGTCACCCACAAGAGACTTGTAGGAACGAATTGTCTTCAATGTAAGTCAGTGTACAGCCCTGTCATAGAACAAGTAAATATGTGTATTAAGCTTTCAAGGTTTAGACATGGAATATTTGAAGGAAAAAAATTCTTATCACCATCTTTGTTGTTTGATGGTGTTTCTATAGAAAAAGTTGATCACTTTAAATACCTTGGTATTATTTTTGATAGTAATTTGACTTGGTCACATCATATTGAATTTATTTCTAGTAATGTTTCCAAGCGCTGTGGCTTGATCCGTCGTGTAAAATACCACCTTCCTAATTGTATTATTTAGAAACTCGCTGAATCACGTTTTACTCGAATATTAATTCAACATTGAGTTTAAACTTATATAAAATAAAGCTAAATGACTTACCGTTCTAAAAGAGTGTATGAGTCTAGATCCCACACGTATCCTTACTACTAAGGTAAGGATACGTTCACGTCCATTGACCTTCTCTGTTACCCCTGTACATGAATTTCATATTTCAATATCTTCTCTCAGAGAGCATATAAATTTACCAGGCAAAAGTATGCCAGTATATTTTCATTAGTATTCTAACTATTTAACAACATATAACAGTTGAGTTGAAATGCATTTTTTTTGATAAAAGTTTGTCAAAATCCAAGATGGCGGCCACCATGTGCTCTAACAAAAAAGTTGCCCAAATTTTGTTTAAAATTTACTCTAGTATTTTAAAATACTCACAATAATATTCCAAAGCCATTGTGGATCATTTCAGTGAATGTGTGGGTCCTGCATGTAATTTGTAAACCTAGACTCCTAGTTTACTAAAAATTGATGAAACAACTTTTACAACTCATGACTGTATAATGTCAATTGACTTTCTTGTGACTCTATTGAGAGAGTCACTGGTTGGGACTAGTGTGAGTCTATCAAGTCTTTAGACTTAGTCGAATTCATATTAATTCGACATTGAGTTTAAATTTAGGCCTCTCCTAGACCTACTAGTATGTCGACAAAACGTATATGTTTTGTAGACATACTGATCTCCATTGAACAATGGTTAATTTTGCCAATTTTTTGAAGTCTCATTTTGAACAACTCGCATCATGAAAAATGTGGGAAATGTGCTCTTGCACACCTTAGTGAGTTGCTTAAGTCATAGGCCATGGTAGTCAAGGAGTTTACCAAACATAAACTTGTGAAAATTTATGATCATTTTTATGTAAACATTCACCTAAAATTTAAAAATGCATAATCAAAGTACACATTTTGATTTTTTTCAATCAACAAATACTTAAGTAGATACTCATTAATATTGTTAACAATAATACATGAGTGATACAACAAAAAAGAAATGACAAATAGCAAAAAAGTCGGTGGCTAATTTTAGCCACCGAGAACACATGCGTTGTATTAGGAGAACTGTCAAACCGTAATGGCTGCCGTGGTCGTCTAGCCTCTCCCTATAAAATAAAGCTAAATTACTTACCTTTCTAAAAGAGTGTGTGACTGTGTGAGTCTATCAAGGCTTAGTCTAGTATTAATTCGACATTGAGCTTAAGCTTATATAAAATAAAGCAAAGTTACGTAACAAGTGAGTCACCTAATCATGCTAATTGTGATCGTGAATCCCTCGCATGTATTTTTCCACCCAGTGTTTTCCACCTGACTAATTTTTTCTGTGTTTTCTTCCGGATTTGATTAGCAAAAGGTTGACATCACTGTGCGCAGGCTGAAAACAGAGGGCAACATTTGTGTTTTCTGCATGGAGCAGGATAAATTGGCATCGCCTTAGGCCTTTCTCTGCATCATTTCTGGATCATACCAAGCCAAGGGGAAAATGAAATTTGTGTCAGTGTTTGAAGGGGTTGGGTGGAATGCCTAATGATACCCCACTGGTATGGTTGCAGCCCCTGTCATTTAAAGCAATGCTTTAAGATGGTGTATAGTAAAAACAGCAAAAATGTGACTAAAATTGTTTTCAAGTGTAGGCCTATCATTTTTTGTCAAAAAATTGTTTTGCCACCAAAATAATCGAAAAAAAGGACATGTAGGCCTACACTTTCCTATTAGGCAATCGGGACGAGATCAAAAAACCCTTTAGTTTTTGAAGAACTGGCCACGGCGGTATAACATCAAAAATTTGGTATGGATCAAAAGAAGCG
>JXSR01S014175.1:19041-30122 GCA_000969725.1 Ophiothrix spiculata | reverse complement strand
TGGTTTTTTTTCTTTTTCAAAGCTATTCATCAGGTTTGGGTTTGTTAACACGTATTATATGTGACCGTCCGTTTCAAACGAGCCGTAAATGCAACACACCTGATTTGTGAACGCGTTTATAATCAGTTATATGTTTTGCTCCTTGACAACCTTTGACAGACCATAACTTGACATCTGGAAATCGAGTGAAGTTCATTGATATGTCATTAACATGTTAAGGCTGCATTTACGTCTGGTTTGGGATAGATGGTCACATATTATCATAAACATACAGAAAATAATAAGTGAGTCAAACTTGTTAAAGTGAGTCAATTTGTCTCTGTAGTGACTCACTTTGGCTGAACTGAGTCACTACAGAGAAAAATTGTTTAAAATTGAATTGCACGATCAGAAAACGTTTTCTTTGTTTTGTTAACACTATAATCAGGAGCATTTCTAGTGTGATACTTATGTACTTGGTAATTTTTAATGAAATAGCCTGAAAATATACTTGGCAGGCGCTTTGTTTGATGTTAAAAATACCTAGTTCCAGTTTAAATGTATCACATATGTTTAAAACATTGTGCTTTTTTAACAGTCATGTGTGGTCTCTGTAATGCTCGCATGAAATTGTTTTGATAGCCCATTTTTGTAATTTAATAACTTTATCTAAATAGGTAAACTATTTAAATAAAGTTATTAAATTTCAAAATTGGGCTACATGTATTACCCCCAAATGAGAATACCATAATTAATGTAAGGCAATATAAGAGTACAATATAAGGAATATAAAATATACTCTGATACATAGTGTTTTAAGCTTTTAAAGGAAAAATAACAAAAGGGAAAATACCCTCAAGATGAACTGCGGTAAAACACGGATTCTGAGAGAGCAGAAAATATTGACCTAAAATTAAGTTATCTTATAAGTTTATTTCTGTATATGTTTGGGAAATCAATACAGGTGCTATATAGACGGTATTCGAATATATCCCTCACGGTTATTGTACATCTATCATCAGTATTATTGCCATTTTATTATCTTCTATATCCTTTAATGAGATTGCATCCCAAAGGGTTGACCAATGCATGGTTCATCTCAGGCTTTTATGTGAAGTTATTTACAAGAGACGAGTGACGTGACTATAATATAGATAATCAGAAAACCGTCGTATATCAAACAACATGAAACTGTTTCAACGTGTATATAAAATTCTGATTTCTTAGATGTGTTAATAAAACCTTGATAAGAAAATATTTCTTTGATAACTTAGGGCATGGATACTGGAGATGAAGATAACTGATAAATCATTACTACTTGTACTGTAAGGTGTGTCCATGCGTTGCCCATAATCTATTTCAACCTTTAAACTTATCTAAGCATCATTTGTTGTATTTACATTGCACGAATCACTGTTGTTATGGTTTAGTTTGAATGGTATATGGTGTAACACTCATTGTTTATGGTAAAGCGTCTTGTGGTTTGTAAACCTTATATCTCATTTTGATACCACACACTGTCTAAATCAGACGATGGAGGACACGCAATAAATTGTTTGTTTACCTAGCTGTTTAATGAGATTTTATGTTTTATTCATCCGTGGTATCGCCCGTATATTTCAATGCGTAAATAAAAAGAAAAATAGTTCTTTAAAATAATCAGAATATCTTTTTAGTTTTCTGGGGTTGAAGTCCCGACCCCTACGGTTTTGAAATCTGCATACTTTTATACACTAAGGGCATTAAATGAAATTTTTGAGCTTTAGTTAAAATTCAAGTTTTTAAATGGGGGTTTCAAAATCTGATGACGTCACGTCCTACTCCCCCCCCCCCCCCCGGTCTAAACAAAAATCTGGTTAATACCAGAGTACCAGCTGAACAGTTTTATATCATCAAACATTTTGCTGTCACTTTGTTTAGATAAAAAATCCAGGATTTTAATATCACCGCTGTCAGTATACCGTTAAATTACAGTTTTATTTCCGCCATTAAACACTGGGGTTTTTCATACCGTTAAAATCCAGAATTTGTCCCAATATACCATGTGAGTCGCACATTTATTTTTCTTCTCACTTCTCAGCATGGAAGTGCGCTCTTTACGTTTGACGTTGAAATAGATTTTCAAAAGTAGCAGTTACATTATGTTTTGTACCACGAGTCTTCTATAACAATATGTCTAGAGTTGTAATGTGAATCTTGGTTTAAAAGTTTATTTTGGACACCCTGTATATATTAAAAGCATGATTTAATCTAAGCTGTTTCACACAGCAACAAATGTTAAAAAGATTGATTGAATTTCGAATACTTTGATCAACATGGCTTGTAGATATAAATGATAAATAAATCAAATACTGGAATTTACTTTTGCAACTATGCGACGTTGCGACCATAACCAGAATGAGAACATACATCTTAATAGCTTGTAGATTTTTCATGAGGCAAATTCTATCACCGTTGTAACTCTATGCCTAAAGTGACTGTGTCGGGATGACCTAATAAGGAATCATACGACCCTCTCGAAGAGTCATATTTTGTTGTTTTTTATTTTGATGTATTGTTGATAATAGAGTCACATCATGCAGAATGGCTAGACTCTATAGGCCTACACGTCTTGAGTGTCGATTTGATTCCAGTTTGGCTTTCTGTGTACATAAACAAAAAGTAATAACAAACCTGTATTTTACCGTGCTTTAATTTTCTTTACCGTCGCCTCGGTGGCACAAATACGAAATAGCAAGTTTAAGTTCCTCTTCTACGACCGTCGCTGGCATGTGAACAAACTTATTGCATGGATACGATAAATTCATATCCCAAACATCTAGATACCAAACTGCAACATCAGCAAATACTCTTTTCAGCATCAGCCCAAGCTCCCTGAGGGTGTAATCACTCCAGCCAAACTTTGAATACACCATCACGTTGTGCTCCCTTACGTGGCCTCCTTTCAGTATAACTGGAATATTCGGACACCTGGTTCTCAACCGTTTGACAGCTTCTTTTATCATAACAAATCTTTGCATTAGACTATCACGTGTCCATTGCGGAAAATGAGCCCAAAGAGTAATCATCAAAATAGTGCTATCGCATTGAGTAACATGTATAGAATCTATTATATCAACAACATATTGGTATAAACGAAACGGGACCTTCGTTCTTGTAATTGCATGAGGATGAAATCTAAATTTAACTGTAAAATTCAATTGTGTGTAGGTATTTTCAAAAAACATTTCTCTAAATTCAACTTTGCTTGTAGAGTTAGACAGGTGCAATAAATGTGGTATTTGGTATGCCCACTGACGTGACGTTGAGTCACCAAGTAGAAGAAGAGTTTTATTTCTGAGGCATTCTCTCATGTGAGTTGCATTAGTCCAGTTATTCTTATAAAGGAATGAGGTCCAGTTGTAATTTGTCCAGTATCCGTGGCTATATGACTTCAGTTCAGACACTGACTTGTTCAAGTTCTTTCCTGTTTTCACATTTGAGAAAAAATATGAGAACGTGAAGAATGACAAATATTTTAAAATATTTATTCTTAACAACATCGACATTTTCTACTTACTTTAACCCCTTAAGTTTATAGGGGTTCTTAGTCATCCATATCAACAAGTCACATTAAAAATCTCAGGAGTATGATTTTTGCGATAATTTAGGTAATCGAGAAATTTCTCTTAAGCATCATTAGCATATGGCCTGGTGATTTACATGTGTACCCTATTTTCGTAATTTGGTCGCGTGTAGTTAGAGAGAAATATTCTTTTTCCGTTTGTCTGGTCAAAAAGTATATTGTGCCGTTAAAATGACCTAAAGTAATCGAAAGATAAGACGTTATCAATTTAGAAGTCCATTTGTGGACATCATACAGGATACGGCATATCCAATTTTATTTTTTAATTTCATGGTCTACGAAATTTTACTTTTACAAATTCTCTAATTATCCATTTAAGAAAAACATTGCTTGCTTAATTGAGGATGTTTTGAGACACACGGTATTACGACACTGACCCGACACAATGATCTGCTGAGGACCTCTTCTCAACCGCTTATTGAAGTAACGACTGTAAATTGAAGGTAGATTTAAAAACAAAACAAAGGGGTTAATAAGAATAAACAACAAAGTAACAAACATTTTGTGCAGAGAAAACTGTTGTAAAGTTTAAAGCATTGGGCTCCAGATCAGAAAAAAAAATGTATGACAGCAAACCTAAACCAGCTTGAGTCTGTTGTTGTTGGTTTTTTTAATCATAGCTATTTGTATGTGACTGTAGCCTGTTCAGGTATAACATACTTCCAGTAGCACTGAAAGTCAAAAGACGGTTATCTGACCCCTAAGGTATAATCAGAACCCAAATCTCTACCTCAGAAGTCAAGAAAAAATAGCAGTGACTCCGCAATTGGAGTCAAGACCCTTGATTTTAACTGTGATGACAAAAAGAGTCACCGATGCATGTGTTGAAAGAAAAGTCACTTGACTCTGCTAACAGAAGCCCGACTCTTCTGGAGTCATCATATAGTGAGACCCGAAATTCCATAATGTGTTGCTAAGATGGCGGCCGTTGATACTGTTGCAGCAGGGTCAGCAGACGTGGGAGCTGCTTGCTGCTAATGTATTCAAGATAGCGATATTTCTATTATTTTAAGATGGGATATCAATAAAGTATTAACATCAACACATATAACTTGAGTTTTGCTCAGTATTTGCTAAACAAAGCTTCTTTGCGAAGTGGACAGGGCGTCCAATTCCCAATTCAAGGGTGTCCGGTAATCTAGGTAGGTCCAAAGTTAAGACCTGTAGTTTTAGAAATAGACTCTACATTCAAATATGAAGAAATGATTGAATTGTATTTCTTTTAAAATATCGCAATTCCGTTGGCTATTCTTATTGGAACTCTATACTCTTACATTCTCCTGTCATGGAGTTATAATCACTGACTCTCTTAAGGAGTCACTGCTGCTGTACTCCATTATTGAGTACAGCAGCAGTGACTCTCTTTATGGAGTCACTGCTGCTGTACTCAATAATGGAGACATTTGACTCCAGAAGTGGAGTTGTTTTAAAAATAGAGTCATAGAATCACAGTGACTACAAGAGTAAATGAGGACCCCTTTTTAGTTGTCAGTGAAGACTCACATTCTCCTGTCATGGAGTTATAATCACTGACTCTCTTAAGGAGTCACTGCTGCTGTACTCCATTATTTAGTACAGCAGCAGTGACTCTCTTAAGGAGTCACTGCTGCTGTACTCAATAATGGAGTCATTTGACTCCAGAAGTGGAGTTGTTTTAAAAATAGAGTTATAGAATCACATTGACTACAAGAGTAAATGTGGCCCCTTTTTGGTTGTCAGTGAAGACTCACAATTTATGTAAATACAATTGCATAGAGTAAAATTAGGGCATATTAGTATCTCAAAACAGAGACATGACCTGATTTAAAGGTGTAGGTTCCGATCACATTCTCATCCCCTGGGCTCAACCGGAAGTATTGCATTTTTTGATGTCAAATGATAGCCCATATTTGTCTGATTGTAAATCCAAAATTTCACCTCCACATTCCAAATAGTTTTTGAGATATAGTAAAATGTGTAAATTTTCTTTGTATACCTATTTTCAATGTCTTATGTATTTTTAAAACAGCCTCATCCCCAGGGTTGTATACATTGTTTTGCCTCTGATGAGTAAACAAGAAGCAAACTGAGGGTAAAACCGCTCAAAATGCATTTCAGAGGTCAAGATCAATCAATTAAAAGTAGATTATACACATGTTAAAATAGGAACCTACACCTTTAAGCGAGGGCCATTGTCCCTATTTACAGAAAACAGTTTTCATTTGTTGTCCAGTGAGTTATTTTACCATTTTGTAGGAATTCTAATATCAGTTGTTAAAAACAAATACCCATTTCCATGTAAAAAATATCTGTACGCCAATCGCAAATTCGTAAAAGCGTCGTAAAGGTAATTGTGACCATATCTTTGCAATAAATGATTAAGGGTTATATTACATTGATGTATTTACCTGTCAAAATACTTCTTAAGCTTCCCAACTGATTGAATTGTGTGATTGATAGTCTCCCTATCATTAACCGCGATGATGCCCAGCGGATGACAACGTCCATCTTCAGGAGCTCTGCATACAAATGTATAATTACCGAGAGCGTCACGTGCTGACGGGTATTCACATGTCGCATTGGTCTTCAACTCTTTCGAAGTTACCCAACAAAGTGTGTCGAACGGTGACTTAGATTGTTTAGTTCTTTGATCACTTTTTGATTGATGTTTCGAATTATTTGATACAGGACATTGAAAATTTAGAAAACTTGCAAATCAAAACACTTTAGGGCCATATTGCCACATTTGAGTGTCTAAATATTGATGAACTGCAACACTAGGATGAACTAAGGTGATGTTAATTTCAGCATGCCCACTCCATGCTGCGTAGAAATAAACACTGTATGTTCCATTATTGTAATCAACTACCTTCCCAGCAGTGCTTGCTTGGTGTGGTTGATGTGTACCCATGACAGCGTGCCAATAATCACCGCCAGATGTCATTCGTTGCTCGTCCTCGTTGAAGGCTTCAATGGCAATGTGGATTATTGTACCTTTGGTTACCTGATTGAACGGTGTCACTAAATGATACTGTAGCAAGATTTAAGTTTTGTTTTGACTGAAGACTTCGTTTGGTAGTATTAACAGAAACTGGTGTTGTATGTGGTGTAGACCTATCAATGACTGGCGGTCCTTTTTCATTTTGTTGCGGGGAATTTAATCTGGATTTCGAATCATGTGCCTGTTTTGAAAGGTTCGTACTTCTGATAATAACATTTGTTGTTTGCGTTAACTTTTGAATTGGTTCGGTACAACAAGAGTCTAACTTGATAGTATCCTTGGTAACTATCTGGATACTAGAATAATAATATCCATTAAATATCTGTTTATTGAGATAAAGAAGAAAATAAAGAAAACGCAAAACATTATATTTATATCTTTTAAAGTCAGGTCAGTTACGTACATACAGGTACGTGTCTCGATCAATCTGCCCTGTACTTTAGATATTTATTTATCATAACTAATGTAAAATCTTACGCTTGAATTAAGTTTCAAGTTATATGATCAAATGACTGAGATAGCTTAGAAGGTAAATATTGTATACAGTTTGGCTTTCAACATCATCTTGGTTAAAAGGTTTTTTAGATATACAATAAAGATTATCATGGTAATGGGACTTCACTATAAATCATGATAACTTGATAATTTTGATAAAATTGCCTACCTGATAAAGTTAAACACTTATTTAGAAATAGAGTTTTACTCATAATTATATTTTTGTATTGTTTAAAACCGTATCCTTTTTTTTCCCTGTCTTTGTTACTTTTTTGCAAATAAAAGAGTGATTAAATATAAATAAATAAATAAATAAATAAATAGATAAATAGATTAATTAATTAATTAATCAAATTAATTAATAAATAATTTGCATAGAGTGTAGCAACGAGAACTATAGATAATATAAATCATATTTGTTTGTTTCTTCGAAAACTGTGACAAATTGATAGCGAAAATGTAGAGTGACTTGCTGTAGCAATTTTGTCTGAAAACTATCACGCAGTAGAAAAAGCTATTTCTAACTTCATGTAAGCAAAAGCTAGCTGGCTATTGTTTGTATGGTAGCTTTTTCTTTTCTGGGTTGATTCCAGCCAAGAAAAATGTATTAGTCCGAACTTAAGATCATCAATTGTTTTTTGGCAAATGCTAAAGCTAAATCTTTTTCTAGTCTATTGTTTTTTTCTTACTAGCAATTGCTACCTTTATGAATTCGGCCTATTAGCCTTTATATATACAATAACAACTATAATACTTTAGGGTTATTCGTTCTTTGGTTCATTACTATGGCGATTGTACATGTCAGGCTTCTTTTAAAGGAAACAGAATCTAAAAAGAATTATCCATGTTAACGCGTTTGATACAGAATCTTACCTGATATACAAGCAGACAAAATACGATGAATAGAATCAGTTTGCATGGTTTGTAAAATCTCATTATTGCTATAGCGATTGACGACAATGTCCTATTCCGTTCTTACAGGTGATGATCTTAAAGTGTTTGAAGCAATATATAATAGAAAGCTTAAATTGCAAAGAATTGAAAATATAATTTAAATACAAAATAAACAATAAAAAAGACTTAGCTACAACTTTGTTTTTGAGTGCTTTAAGATTTTAATGAGGTTTGAAACAATACTACGTCTTCATCGAATTGTTTTTAATAGTTAAACAGATATACATAATAGATGTAAAATGATAATAAATATAATGATAGAAATAGATATTTTTACTGTAAAAGATCGATAACCAGTTTTGAATCACATAGATCTACCATATGCATTGTGTTCGTTCATCTCTGTACAGCCGTAAATGTAGCAAACGTCAAGCGAAAATACATGCCATGGACGTAATTTGTCGAAAATGATTTTTTTGGCAGATTTGCAATCCTTATGCTTAATTCAAAACTCCTGCACACTTTCATTTCAAGAAGACAATCAAATTATAAAATATATCTGTAGGTTCCGAGAATAATCAACAGAAAATATAGGGCTTACCGCATTGTGGATTGCTATTACTAATTTATAAATACATAGGCTTATGTGAGAATTAATTGAGAAATCAAACCTCCTGTTTAGATCTGAGAAGCGCGAGTTGCTCATTACACAGTGTTATATATATAATTTACATTGGCTGATTAATTATGTATACAGTTTTGTTAAAATAGTAACCGCTTCATATATACAATTTATTTTGTTGCTAGTACTACTTTAATTATCAAATATGTAAATCTGAAAGAGACTTAATAGAGGAGCATTCTTCAAATTCATAAAAAAATACTTACATAGACGCTTACGTACAGTCTCAATAAAATTTCCCAAACAGAAAACACATGGATTAAATATATCAGTGGTCTTGACTTTCTATAGCATTTATGAAGTGTATAGTCTTCTGTATTTTAATTCTCATGAGTTTATTGACTTGTTAATAATGAAAACGGTCAATATTAACATTTCCAGGCTTCTTCCCAGCTGAAACAATAAACATATATTATTTGTTAATTAATTTCCACATCAATAACACATTTGACGGTCAGTAGATATATACAAAAGGAGCAATCGTACCTTCGTGTAGTGGCAGCGGAAGATTAAAATTGTTGGGGGAACGGCTAATTATTTTTTTCTCTCTCAAAAAAAAACTTCACCAACAAATATAGTCATTGGAAAAAGATTTATATTGCGACCCTAGCGCGCGAAAAAAATGTCAAATTTGAAAATTTTAGCTAAAAATTGTTCGAAAATCTGGAAATTTGCGTAAAAATTGTAAATGTTGACTGAAAATCGAAATAACATCTTAAAATTCGCGCGAAGCGAGAAAATGTTTATGATTTTTCACACTTAAATTATCAAAAACAAAAGAAAGATTTAATGTAAAACTTGTGCCACTGATTGAAAGTGTTTGTGCAATTATTCCTTTCCTGTCTTTCTTTTTTCGTTTTCGTTTTCTTTCCTTTTTTTCTTCTTCCCTCAACGTGAAATTTAGGAGGGGACATGTCCGTCGCCCACAATCCCGCCTATGCATTCTTGGGAATTCAATATTAATTTTCACACATGACATCCCAGACCACCCAATATGACATCCTTGGTCATTCGACAATGTCATGTCTATATAGGCAATGTCAGTACAAACCCAACACCACAATGCATCACTATTGTTCAAATAATTTCTTTCTGTTAATCAAATTTTTGGCGCTTCTGTGTAATATATTTTAAACCGTTAAATGTCAAATTTTAACCATGAATTTAACACTTAAAACCAACATTTGGTTTTTGCGCGTCAGCGCAAAAACGCAAAGGAATTTTTCATCGCCTCTCCATGTTATTGTCTAACTTTACCATACCTTTCACTTTTTTCAAATTTTATTTCAAGATTGTATTTGTTATTACACACTGCAAATATGAGCCAAATTTAATTGAACAATTCCATTTGGAAGTGAGTTTTCACATTTTTGGTGAGAAAATGTTGACGCGACACGGCAAAATTTGTTTTGGCCACCATTTTGAAACGGTTTGTCCGATTTTCATTTTTTTTTCTTTGTTTTAGTTCTTTTGAAGTACTTTACCTGTGACCAGAGTTTCAACCAAGTTTACTATATTGAGTAGTGGCAGTGACACAAAAGTGTGATCCAATTGTCTAGGTGATAATAGAATTATACGTAACACTTCGATAATGAATAGTTTTTAACCACGATATATTTTCTGCATTACTGCACCACAATACTTGTAGCTACATGTAGTCAAGTGCTTCCAACCATTGAAATAATGTCACAGAATCATTGGATCAATTTCGCAGGGCTCGATATCTTCAATAGTGTTAACGATTACGTGTGAAATTTAGACTTCTATGAAATTCAATACGATACTTACTGCATTTGCAGTAAATGATATTTTTTGTCGTTTTTTGGTTGATCTGTTTAAAGTATGGCTTATTTACAAATGTAGATGATCAGGTATCTCATTCTTGTCAATGAATGTTTTATCCACCCTATTTAATGGTCAAAGTGTTTTGACATTTTTCCAATTTCTTGAAATCATGACTTTTAAAACTTAGCACATATTCTCATCGATTCTCTCAGGCCTATCGGAAGGCCTGTGTTGAGGCTATAGACTCGGCGCATTTCCCGAGCGCATTTAAAGCAGAACTAGAACAACGTTACGAAATGTTAATCATAATTATGTTGATTAATTCTTTGGCTGTTTGAAACTTTTCATTTTTCAACGTATTTTAGCTTCAAGAATTAGAGTGTAGTTCATACAGTGCTAGATCTTTAAAGTACCGTAAGACACCATCTTTACCACCAGATGTGGTCACGCAGATGCAGTGCTAGTGCTCACTTTGATAAGTAGAGTCTGTCCAAATTTCAAATATCCATCAATCGTTGTGACAACAACGAATTTACCTTTTGAGTATTTGGTTCCAAGAACTGTACTTGTGTTGTCAATCGACCTTGAATGTTCGTCTAGCTCTTCGCGTAATAACATAAACCATTTAGCCTCGTTCATAT
>JXSR01S014174.1:32907-48894 GCA_000969725.1 Ophiothrix spiculata | reverse complement strand
ACAGTCGACCAACACCACTCGCTGATGAAAGATGGAGTTCCATCTGAAAATGTCGAAGGTACCTAATAATTGTGTGTGGATCTCTTTACTCTTTTATTAATTTAGTGTCAGTGGCTTGTTTGAATTTTACGTCCAGTGGTGACACAGTTTAATTCTAAATCTTGCCTTGTTTTTGTTTTGTTTGATTTTAAGGTCAAAAAGACTGACAGCGTCGTTTTGTTATTTATATTTATATCTACTCCTTTGTCACTTTCTTTCACTTTGAGACCTGTAATGGATCTTAAAGTATCGAGAGACATTAGTAATGCCATATTCACACCAGAATGCGTTAAAATTTTCGCAATTTACATACACACAATAAATCCACGTGGAATTGCGTCACGACGTTATACATTACTTTGTTGAAGTTAACCACAAGATATGTATGATTTTTTTTTTCATATTCTAAGGGTAAAAGTAAAACTACATCTAGTTTGTTGATATGAGGCAAAGTCAACTAAATACGTCAGATTTACTCAGATACTAATCACAAATTATCTAAGCCAAAGAAAATGTTATCGTACATTGATATGGGCAAATGTTGTAGTTCTCCAAGTCTCCTCTACTGATAACCAAATATGGAGATTATAGTGTGGCGACCTTTCATCGCTAGGTATTAAAGTTCGGCAGTTAAGGATGTTTTTCTTTCTTTAATCGCTGAAAAATGGATAATCATTTCGTGGAAATGAAAGTGTTATCTCCTATGATGAGTTTTGCAATAATCAAGATGTTGTTAGACTACATTAAATGATGCAATCACAAATTTAACAGCCATTACAGGCACTTATATTTTTTTAAACATTTATAGTAAAGGCTACATACGAATACATATATTGTTCCCTCAACTTGGTGATTCGTTCCCCGAACTTTTTATATTGTTCCCACAACTTAATAGTTCGTTTCCGCAACTTTTTATTTTGTTCCTACAACTTAATAGTTCGTTTCCCTAACTTTTTATATTGTTCCCACAACTTAGTAGTTCGTTTCCCTAACTTTTTATATTGTTCCCTCAACTATATAGTTCGTTTCCCCAACTTTTTATTTTGTTCCCACAACTTAATAGTTCATTTCCGCAACTTTTTATTTTGTTCCCACAACTTAATAGTTCGTTTCCGCAGCTTTTTATTTTGTTCCCACAACTTAAATGTTCGTTTCCCTAACTTTTTATATTGTTCCCGCAACTTAATAGTTCGTTTCCCTAACTTTTTATATTGTTCCCACAACTTAATAGTTACATACGAATACATATAATGCCCCTAATCTATATGCTTATAATTTGGACATCCAACACAGGGGTGAATATAAACACATACATAAATATATTTATAACTTACTAGCCTATCCATAAAGATATATGCGCAACATTCAGAAATCCTCAAAAAGAATACAGCAAATTAATCCACCAATACACTACAAGCAGGAAGCTAATATAAGTGGCAAGCATGAAATGAGAGTTCGATGGATGAGGTTTGAGTCTCTTTTAGAAAACGTTGATTGTGGTAGGTTGAATGTTCACTGTCATTTCATGGGAGTCTATTCCAGATAATGGGTCCAGCAACTCAGAGCTGTTGTCGGTAACAAAATGTTTATTAGTCCTGCAGATAAAGAACTGTCGGGTTTTAATTTGGGCGATAATCCCAGGTTACACGTCAAGGTTAAGTAGATTTCTGTAACCAGGAGTCGTGTCCGTGGGACAAGTATTTCCCGAAGTAATTGTCAACATGAGGAGTCGTATGTCAAAGAAAAAATGCTCTTAAAATTGATTAGCCATATAATACCCTCAAATCCTTTCTAGGGTTCACTCTGCAGTCATCTGTATAAATAAGTGTAGGCAGCAAAAAACCCTTTTGATCTAACTTTGTACCAAGCCTTTTGATTTATATAGGTCTATAATAGACCCATAATAATAATATTTATTATTATTGTGCAATTTACTTTTCAAAACACTTGCCAAAAGACATAATTTGATAAAAATAAAAGTCCCGTTATACAATTAGCCAGTTCAAATGTTCTGTCCGTGCATAACAATGCATTTTGTAATCCGTAGTAAAATATTTTGTTAACCCATCACTTATTCTATTCACTGGAGTCAATAAGTATAGATAATCCCCACTTGAGAAATTGCAATCCTTAACAATCCTTTTGTGTTTACACGATAAAAAGCACAACTAAAAACCTCTAGACGTTTTTGCTTTCGTCGAAGACAATAGCCCTGCAAAAACCTATCCCATACTTTGATTGACATGCCTCTTTTGTGTGGTAAAATTAATTCGATACTTCTTTTGTCATTTACGATTTTGTTTACAAATGTAAACTAAATCCTTAGTCTTTCAATTAGATAACTTACGACATTTCAATCCCACATGATTCAAAAAGTATGTAACTCAAGAAAATGTAAGTTGATAATGATAGCAATAAGGAATGATGTCTTCATTTGCTTTGGTGCAAAAATAAACAAAATCTATATGTTTAGTCCGAAGGATTTTGGACAATTTTCCCAGTCTGGTAAAATCGTACCGATTCCACGGTAATTTGCAGTATAAGCATGCAACAAAGAGCGTCATGTTTACAGACCTAATCATGATAATTGTTTGTCAATTATAAATGTCTTTGTACTCAAGATAAGTCTATACCCTGGTTCCTTTTCATATTAGGTAGAAATCATATCAAATATTTAATTAGGTAATCTTCGTTGGTGGGCTACTCAAGAATGTGAAAACTCCTTTAGCGGACCATTTGAAAGCACGGAAGGGCTGATACCGTACTCTGTTTGTAGTTGTTGTAGGATTTAAAGCAAAACCATGATTGTTTGATTTCTGAAACGAGAAGGTACCACTGGAACGATTTATTAAACATTTCCCAGGGCCAGAAATCCACAACACATGAGTAACCTGTCTAAAATGTCAGAATGTCATTTATAATAAGGGATTGTATATATAGAGACCTATGGTCAATCTGTACAACAATTAATCGTGTTAGTGAAATGTTGTCTGCATACTATACATCTTTGATCAAAGTCAGGTGGCAAAGGACATGATTAATAGAAGCTACTCAATTTAGGGACGAGGGATTTCTAAAACGCAAATTTAGGATACGTTTCACGTATTGAAGAAAATATTACAAAAATTGTATTTTTGAATTTTCCTCAAAGAATTACAAAAGTGTTCTTACAGTAATAAACATAATTATATCATTCACAATCCGCTGGGGTTCACTTCATATTTTTTACCGATTAGGAATATAATTTTAGTGGCCATCCCTCGGGATCCCGAAAGTTGTAATTTTGCGCGATGTTTCCAACGGCTTACGCCAGAAGTGGTATAGGAGATGACGCAGCCGTCTACGATACCGTACGGCAACCATGTAATAACGACCACCCTCCTCTGATCAAAGTGGGTTTTGTTTACCTCAATATTTATCTCTGTTTCCATCGATGAGATGATCGGATAACCTACAAAACAGGATTATTTAAGTCTAGTTTATTTATTTCTTAAGAATATTATGCAATGGGTTTTGTAATCCTAGAGCACTTTATCACTTTAATTTAATACCACTAGGAAGATTTAAAAGACGTGACACTACCTATAATGATTAACAAATAAGTAATATGCGCCATACAACAAGGTTATCAGATCAAAATATTCATATTTGGTAATATTTAATTCATTTCGTAACATAGTAGAAATAAATGATATATAAAATACAATTAGAAACAAAGGCTTGAAAAACTAATGATGTTTAAAAATTATAATGAACAAATCCAAAAGATTTGTTTTATTCTTTATATAATTTCAAAGTAAAACAAAAAACAACGAATATCTGACTTTTTTATGCTTGTTGTATACAAACTAATCATGTTTTTCGCCTTTTCTTATTGAGATATGGAACCTTACAACGCTGTCCTCAAAATACTCCAAGATTAGTAGTTATACAAAAGGGCTCTCTCATATGTTGAAGGAGATCATCTGCCTTTGTCGGAGACCCCTACTCCTTTGGACTTCTTGGACGTAAATGACCCCAGCACCACCACCTCCACCATTAACTGTAGCGCAAAAGTCTAGGCTACGGTCCATTTCATCATCGATATGTTGGAGTGTCGTGTTCGCTGCGAAAATTTTCGTACTGAAAGTGGCAACTCAATACATTTCAGATTCCACAAGCTTGTATCTATCAAAGTATTTGAAATAAAAGAAATGAAACACTTTATCTGATTGAAACTTGTTCCTCATCACGTATTTTCTACTAGACCATCACATCCTTTTTGCAGTCTGTCTAATATCCCATTTTACATCGAATTCGTGATAATATAATTGTTACAGGAAACAAGAGATTTAAAAAACCGAATGTCTGGGGAAAATATTCATCGTCGTTCTCATTATTTCGACTATATGACGGAAATATAAATATAGTACATAGTGCGCTCAGAAAAGACTGCTCATTAGGCAAAAAATGTTTGGTTGTCCTCCACCACCCGCCCCTATTTGTTGAAACTGGAAAAAAGTTTTTACTGTACAAAAGTATACCGCGCCTAATTTTCAGATTTCCAAAAAAAAAAAGATTCTTTGAGAATTTTGATTTCTTTGAGAATTTTGATCTTTGGAAAATATTTTTTAAGTTGTTATTTTCCTTTTGGTTACATTTTAATACTGATTTTAAACTTGTATACGAGATTTTTGGTACAGTAGACTTATTTGCATCTTTGTAGAGAGGCCATCATTTGGTGTGCTATGTACATTTGAAAAAAAAAACTGTCAAAAAATATCCATCCGCCGCACTTGCTCAAATAAAGTTGTGGAGGATACCCAAACAATTTATTTAAAAAAAAAGAAAAAAGCCTTATGGATAGGCTGTTATCTGGATTAATATACAGATATAATACTCTGTTGATTGTCTTCAAAATATTCAGATATATTTCATGTTTTCGATCATTTTCTTGAATTAAAACTTTGCAGCAGGTGTTTTGTGAATCTGTCAAAAAATCAATTTCGGTATACGTTTGCTGCATTTTCTTGCATTGTCTCATATCTGTGCTTGCAATGCTTTGCAGGGGGGGGGGGCGGTCATTTTAGTCATTGGACCTGGATTATTGTTGCATTCATATGTACATTATGTATTAAATATTATGTAAAGGATGTTGGATTCATTTTAGTCTTTCAAACACAAGGTAGCCCAATCTATATAAAGAGTCTCTCCTGTGTATATCTCATTTTTGAAAAAAGTGGACTTGGGTCAATGTTGCATTCTGGTATTCAATTATATATCACAACTGGTATACAAATATATACTGACTTGAAGATCTCTGGTTAAAACTATGGGCCTGAAGTGACTAAAATTTAGCTGTTTTGCTGAGGGGCGTAGCCCCGAAGTAAAATAGCTAAATTTTAGTCACTGAAGGACCATAGATTTAATCTAGAGATCTGAAAAAGTCGGTATATATTTGTTTTATATACCGCATTAATAAATTTCTAATTTCGGTAATTCTCATGTGCTAAAAAATCCAATTTAGTAAAATAAAACATTTGAAAAAATACACTCACAATACTTACAAGGAATGCGTGCGTGGGTAAGTGCGCGCAATTGCTTGCGCGTATAAGTTTGATGAGTGCGTAATTTCGTGCGTGAAAGTTGCTTCGCGTATAAGGTAAATGTAGTAAATGCTATATAGTATTTCCGAAAGTGCTAAATAGTACTTCCAAAAGTACTATTTAGCGCCATATAGTACTTTCAAAAGTACTATTTAGGGCTTTCATCAATCTGGTTAAAGCTATTTCAAATCATGTGATCAGGTTTTATCCAATCAACTTTGTTAAATTTATTAATGCGGTATATAATAATAAATATTAATTGTAAAAAATCACAGAAAAGGTTCATTATGTGGGGTGCTTGAAATTAAACTCATTGTTTATAGCAGTTACAAAGAAAACATTTTTTAGGTTTTGAATGTGATATTGCTTGTTATTCTTACGAAATTATTAGGATGATTAGTGGCAAATTTATTTTTGATACAGATTGCCGGTGTTTGAGTATGACAGCTCCAGTTACGAAAGTCTCAAGGCATGAACTCGAGTCCTACATAATACTTTTTCGCGGAATCAAACACGCATTACATTTGTCAATAATGTGCAGCTGTTTCTAAGGCACCCGCTGTTACGACCATTCAAATTATGTATAGGGTCAGTCATTTGTGTAACTGATTTTATCAAGTTTCTAAAAAATAAAACAAGTGACACTACGGGAATGTTGCGCTGAAAATATACGCTGAATTGTTTTGGCACTCTGAAACCTCTCTTAAATTTAAAATACAATGGAAAAATGGCACTCTAAAAATTTTTCAGTTATTTTTCTGCATGATTTTCAGAGATTCTATTGTACGTTATAATGAGCATCGGTTGTGGAAATTACAGAAATGTGGGATGGACTTATCCACAACCGATGCTCATTATAACGTACAATAGAATTTCTGAAAATCACGAAGAAAAATAACTGAACAATTTTCAGAGTGCCATTTTTCCTTTGTATTTCAAATTTAAAAGAGGTTTCAGAGTGCAAACAAAAAATAAAAAATCAGCGTATATTTTCAGCGCAAAATTCCCGTACTGTGATGATGATGAATACTTGTGTGGTATGAACAGTTTCTTTAATACGTATAATACTCTTTTTAATAGACCTCTTTAATCATCTTGTAAGATTTATTGAAAAGTGCAAAAGCAACATCAAACATTAATTATCGCATTTCTCCCACTTGTCGCACCATTTTTAAAACGTTCAGAGTGCATTTTATGCCACACATGCAGGATTGTCTCGGCCCAGGTAGCAATTTGGCACTGTGTTTGATATTGTCACCAAGGTGCAAGTCTCAACAATTACAAATGTGATCAATTTTAAAAATAGTATTTTGCAATAGATGGGCGAGGCGAGGTAGCGTAATTATTTCTCGAAAGAAAGGCTATTCAACGGAATAACAAATCCTACGAATCGTCATTTAATATTATACTTTCGATGAGGATCTCTCGTACATTATTTTTAGTTAATTTCATTTACTATTCTATCGATATCTTTTCACTCACCAGGTTCATCATTTGCTTTGGGGAGCTTCAAATTGCTCAAATAATTATATGAAGAGCTACTTTAATTAAGTTTCATCAATGGCCCTTCCGGGATGTTTGATTAATCGAAATGATCCCTTGGTTGTTAAATGAATTAGGTCAAATGCTGTTTTATATAAATTCATAGGTAGAACGCTATGTATGCAGAGTAGTTTCATTTAAGCAGATACACCACCTGTTCGTATTTGCGATTCTTATCCAAAATCTTACTGATTGATCTTGCATCATAACGAAAGCGAGATTTGCTGGTGTTTATAAATGTATAATGGGTCTGAATGGGTCTTAAGGCTACAGATTTTTTTTTTTGCGAGCGAGACGACAGAACGTTATGTTTATTGCCTACTTACACATATCAGAATATCACAATCTAAACTTGCGTACATATGGAATAGAATCTCTTGTTTATACATAAACCCTTTACTTGTGATTTTACATCCATTATCAAGGTAAAAATTGCGTCAACAGACTACTTCGAAAAAGTTGACACCTTTTTCGCGGAAACCTCATAAATTCATGATGTTCGAACAATTCGATTGTTTTCAAAATTTGATAGATTGTACGCTTGATACTTCCTATTGAATTACAAATAATATTGCATAAGTAGGCCCTATGTGGTTTTGATTTAGATTGACAAAAAGGAAGTGAACTATTACTCTGATATCCCGGGGGCGCTCGAAAAATTAAATGGTTCTCATGCTCGTCAGACCAACTCAAAATCGGTCCCTAAATGGCGTTATTGTTAATAGCAAATTGCAGCCCTAAATAGCGTATGATCAGTGAAGATGGTGAAAATCGCACCCAAAGTGGCTTAATGGCGTAAGTTTATAATGGCTTTTTGCTAACCAAATAGGTAACAAAAGGTATACAATTTCAATTGTATGTTCATTTGCATGAAGTCTTAACCTATTGTCTTTTGTTTTTAGACCTTTTATGATGTAAAATGACCAACCCCAAAGTAAAAAGTGACCATTATGGTGAAGGTGGCTTGAATTTACAACCCCAGTGAGGAAACTAGGTGAGGAAAAAAACCTCATAAAAAATATTCCCTATATCGAGCAGTAGTTGGAGTTTATTACATTATCATTCCATATCTATACCAGATATTTATACGATATTATTTGTAATAAGAAGTATCAATCCTACAATCTGTCACTAATTTGAACAGAATCGCATTGTTCGAACATTATGAAATTACGAGGTTATTGAAAAAGGCGTCAACTTTTTCGACGTATTCTGTTGATGTTATTTTGCACTTATTTGCGTCAAAACGATTAAGAGATTTTTTTGCATTGTTTCATTTTATTTTTTTTACCGCCACAGGAAGGAATTGGGAAGAGGAACTCCTTCTTTAAATGATTAAGGGAGAAGGGGGAGGGCAAACCGCAGGCTCACTAGTTTGTATCTCAATAATAGTTTACTGGCTCATGAACATGAGATACATACAGACTCCAAAAAAAGTATCGCCTCACCTCGAACAAATGGCTCCTGCTCTTGTACGGTGCGAAAAATGAAATTTGCAACTGTTAAAAACTGATCTTGAGGGTATTAAAAGTTCATAACTTCGGTGTTTCTCAGTCAATTGTCAAAAATAGGGTGTTAAATAAAAGCTGAAACTCCAGCGCTTGTGCACTTAATCTTTAAATTACGTTTGCGTATTCCGTATTGGCGCAGGAGCCGTTTGTTCGAGGTGAGGCGATACTTTTTTGGGAGTTTGTATTGTGGTGCCATATAAATAAAGTTACCACAACATGTTAGTGACATCTATTGCCTACCCAACCTGTTTGTTTAGTTAATTTCCCTACGGTTTTAACCATCGATGTATATATTTGGCTATGTATCAGTGTCATGGATGTGTCGGGTTGACTTGACATTTAACTAGACTGATCTAACGCTTGTTTTGCTGATACTTAGTTAAGTATATTTGCGTCATGATACAAATCTAATTGCAAAATGTTATGGAATGCCAGTGCAGTAATGTATACAATGTAAAATGAAAACGTCCCATCACAAGCAATAAGGTGACTTATATATATATGTTACATCTTGTTACCTTTCCTATAATCACCTTTTCAAATATATGTTGCATATTATTGTTATCTGATGAAAAGTTAAGTATAAATATTTACACAAATAACCTAAAAATGAAATATTCGGATGCATATAGGTATGTCAAATCTAGCCAGGGAGCATTGGTAGGTATGCTCATAAAAAATGGCGTAAAAGTGTCTATTTTAACCTTATTCAAAAAAAGGATGTAGTTTTCAGCATAATTTTTGCCATTAAGGGTTGCGTATTCACGTTATCTCCGCTACTAAGGGTCATTTTTCACACGTTTAACCAAATGTTGCTCACCTGAGTATTGGAACTTAAAATGTATACTTTGTAATGGCTAATTTGTAAGAGAAAAGTTACAACAATCTTACGTCGTTTCGCCGTTTGTAGTGCAATTTAGATCATGTTACCCCATAAGATGCCAATTTTAATGTGCTGTTAGAAGCAGGATTAACACTTTAGTAAACGAGCGGTCGAACAATTACTGACTACAATGTTCAGGATGATGTAATAAGCTACGGTATCTTGATAGATCTTAATAGAATAACAATCTTCATCACTCACGGATTATTGAACCCAATCAAGAGGGTGGCACTCACAAGCTCATTCATGCACGGATAGAAAAATTCAAAATTCTGATTAGAAAATACTTCTCACGTACCTGTAGGATATAACAAATCCGGAGTGCTTAATCAAATATACGAGAAATGATTTTTCGTCATGTTCTTAGACACTCTTATGGCAAGCCAATCAGGTAGAATATCTGATCAACTAAGTTTATCGCCGATAAACCAAGTTTTTCGATCGAAAAACTGGGTTTATCAACTGAAATACTGGGTTTATCGAGAAAAACTTGGTTTTTCAAGTGTTAAACCCAGTTTATCGATAAACTGGATTTATCACTTGAAAAACTGGGTTTTTCAAAAGTGAAAAACCCAACTTAAACTTAGTTTTTCTAGATAAACCCAGTATTTCGATAAACCCTGTTTTTCAAGTGATTAACCCAGTTTATCGATAAACTGGGTTTATCACTTGATAAAACTGGGATTTTCAACTGATAAACTTGGTTTATCGATAAACCCAGTTTATCAATAGAGATAAACTGAGTTTATCGGATATTTTACCTAGAAAAAACAAGTTTTTCGATAAACCTAGTTTTTCACCTGAAAAACCCAGTTTATCGATAAACTGGGTTTATCACTTGATAAAGTAAGTTTTTTCTCGATAAACCAAGTTTTTCAGTTTTACCTGTTTGACTTGCCATACACGATGTTGCTAAGTGATCTGCTTCAGAATACGATTCACCTATCATTCGTGTACTAACTGTAAGCCCGACTGTAAGGTCTTTTTTTTCCTGAAGACACACTATTTTGTCTAACTAGGATTCCAGGTTAATGATTTGGTCTCAAAAACATACACACAGGCAAATGATATTGACAATGTTATGCATTAACTGCCTGAAGTTTAAAGATAACGGTCAATAACACAAACGTTGTATACAAGTTATTCTTTTACGACGAATTCGCATCAGTGAAAGCCATGAAAGAGTTAGACTATACGTTAAAATCCTTTCCCAATGGCTGCCGGTGCTTTCTCAATGTTTTCCCGAGGCATCGGGAGTGCATCGCCGATGCATCGCAAGAAATATATATGCTTTCAAGAATGTGGTACCAATTGAAAGAGGGGACTGATACCTATCCATTGGTACCACATACGGGGGTCTGGCCTGGGGGACTCGCTATAAAAAAAAATTGAGGGGGTCTCCCTCCGTATACTAGTAATATGTTTGTGAAAACCGCTCCGTATAACAAGATAATGTCTCTATTTTTCATCTTGATTGTTGTTTAAATTCCCGATATTGGTACTCTTTTATTTGTAAGTAGAACTACCTGGTACTTACTTTTGGGAAAATGAATACAAATATTTGTATGCCTGATTCCGAATACTCAGAGTGGTAAACTGACCTGGTATTGCTTGATACAATAATAATGTATCCGTTATACTCTAAGTCCACTTTGATTTGACAGCCATCAATAACAAAACAAACCCTTTCAGATATTTCCTCTATAATACCTTTTGGCCTGAAACAACAAAATACAAGAATCTTATTTGATAGCCAATTGAAAAGTGTCGAAAAGACGGATTCAATTTCACTTAATGCAAACATTTGATGGGCAGAGAAGATCTCTCCTATTTGTATGCTTTAAGTTTGCTTTGATTTTTTGAAGTAGTGCAGGTATACATAACATACATCATACATGTTGGTGTTTACATAGCGGATATGCCCAAAGTTTCAGATTTTGTTTCAGATTTATTTAGATTTCAATACAACTATGACTTTTTTTTTCAAGGAATATTAAGGGTACATTTAGTTGATTGATGTTTTGCCAAGCAGTTCATTATGAGAAAAAGGCGTTTGAAAATTATGACAATTTAAAACACAATCTGTCTGGATCTGACTTGGTCACAAACAACTCAATTTATTCAAATGTATTTTTTCAGAAAGAAAGTTCATTCAATGAAAATTTTTACACTATGTAAAAAGACGTCCCAACCATTTTCACTCATTTTAAACTTTAGACGGTCGTAGCTCAGATCGAGTTTGCCGACAGGGTGTACCTTTTTATGTAACGCGTCACATATTAATGTCCTGTACAAACATCAATGTTCAAAGCATTCGTCTTTCTAATGACTAAAGTGCTTTGAGAATATTCTAAAATCAAATGTTAAAAAAGTATAGTTTAGTTGAAGCTAATGATTATAGTGCTACAGGGCCATCATTAACATTGATTTTGTATCCACTAATCAGATATATACTTTAGCCTCGAGCAAAATCTGATACTAGTATTTTAGAAGACGTGTATATTAATCAGCTCCTCTAAATGAAAAAGGAAAACATTTTAGAGAGCTTGTAACAATTTAGGCTATATCAAAATACACGCAGTACTTTTGTTGCATTAATTAATCAAGATTATTCCAAGGTTAAATAAATTTAATACCGTTTACTTTAAACCCAAGACATTAAAATAGTAATGAAGCAACTATACATGCTTTAGTAGTTCAATCACGGAGATGGCTGGATGGGAACTTTTTTTATGCATTTGTATGCCATCATTAAAGTATATAAATTTTGATTAACCAGTGTTTTTCAGTTTAACCCTGCTCTGTCTGTCCAGGCAATTTTGTAACACGTCTACCCAGCGGGGAGGGATGGCCTTAATGTGTGGAATCGATCCTTTAAACATGGTTTTGCTACTTATGTGTCGGCATGGTCCTCTCCCATCCAACGAAGCAGAATCACCAACATCCGCCAGGGTGTTACCATGGTTACCATGGTTACGTAGTAATTACTTTCAAAGCGTAAAATCATGATTTTGAGCAAAATGGCCACTAGATAGAGTTGTTGCTAAAAAAAGTTCTAAATATTAAATTTGCATCGGAATTTTTGCTAATACATAAAGGACAAGATATATGTAACATTTCTTGTAAGTTCAAGCTTCATGTGAGCCACTAACTTTGAGTGTTTACTGGCAATTTTTTCTGGATCTTGATCATTAGCCAACAGTTTTAAACTACCGCAATCAGGATCAACTCCCCAGATTCCATACAGGTGTCCATAAGTCACTCACCAGTTGGTTTTCTGACTGAGTGAATTTCAAGTGGACTCACTATTGGCACTGCAAGCGAGCACATTACTGATTGAGCTAAGTGGAGTAGCTACCATTACTCTAAAAATCTGATACGGGGCATAGTTATTGCAAAATTCTGCGAGTTACCAAAATCCTCCATGAGTGACTTTAAGCGCCATAGATTGGTTCAATACATTATGAAAATGGGGTGCAGGGTTTAAATATAGAGAAATGCTATGACTGTGTTACATTTTTTGTTCATAAATTGTTCAGCAAAAGTATGCACGATGGGTCACTGGTGATTTTTATCCAGAATAATGCAACCATTGCATAGCGGTAGAAAATAATAACAATGTTCAAATTTAACACAAAGGGAATGTAGGAGATTGGTAATAACCCGTATAATCACACGGTCTATAATTGGCCACTGCGGGTGACCATCAGAATTTGTAAAATCTCTATATCTTTGTCGACCGCGGTCGGAAGCCATGATGAATTTTCTCCACTGCTGTCTGTTTAGCATGAGTTTGAGAAGTTAATTTTGGTCAATGCAAGCATGCTGTGTAAGAAGTACTGGGTAGGTCAGCCTTGGTCTTCCCTGTGCACGTGTCCCTTGGGTGGGCGTCCAGAACACTAGTCCAGACACTGGTTCCACAAGCCGTCTAGCACAGTGAGCAGCAAAGTTTAGGAGGCGACCTCTCACTATTTCTGATAGTTTGGGCAAATCACCATATATTACTTCCCTGATAGGATGATCTCTCCAGTTGAGGTTTTGAACCATCATTAATAATAGTCTAGTGTAGCACCCATCTTACCTGGCTTCAAGTCTTTCTGTCAGTGTCTACCCTTCTGAGCCATACAACAGAATACTTTCTACGGCTGTTCTACAGACAGCAGTGGAGAAAATTACGTTTTCCTTCACATAATTCATAAATACATATTGTAAATTGATGTATTTTGTAAGATGTGAGGAGGGTGGTATTGTGGCTTTGTTGTATAACTGGGAGAAGAGAAAACGAACAAAATTGTATAAAAGATATATTAGGTGGAATGATTCTGTATTGCGCTACTCATCGCACACGACAAAGACGAAGCCGTGAATTCTGCCCATTTAGTTGATACAAAACATACTCCACTCCGAGGATAATAGGAACAAATGAAACGACCAAACATTGAGCGAGTAACATAAGAATAAATGTTCCATGTAAATCAAACAGCCAGCCTGCAATGTCAAAGACATGAAAAGGTTAGAAGGTACATGAAAGAAACCGATAAAAACAATATAAATGCATAAAATAAACAGATAATAAACTTTTACATTAAACTGATAGTTGGCATGAATTCACAAAATCTTGACTGCTACTGTATCGTTTGCAAAATTAGCCTTGGCGTCCAAAACCATCCGCTTGGCCGAGTGACATTCGCTCTTGATATTCGCTCTGATGTATTCGCTAAAACAGAGAGCGAATGTCGCTCTCATTGTGCGAACATCGTTTTAAGTCTATGATTATTGAATAAACAAACCCAAGAATATTATGAACGATCTTCGCTCTAATTCAATCAGAAGTGTAGCCACTGTTGTTTGAGGTGGACATTTATTCACTTTTAACCAAAAATTCATTTTTTTCTTCAGAGAAAGTTAAAAAAGCAGTATAAATAACTGGAATGTGTTTCATACTAAAGTTTTGAACCCATTCTCAAAATTTTATTTCATTTTTGTTAATTATGAGCTGATTTATTTGTGTTTTTCTGTAAATTCAGATTTGTGCAAAAAAGAGGGCGCTATACTTATTTCAAATTATTGATTATATTTGATTATTGATTATGTCGTTTATCTGTGAAGATTTGGCTAAAAATGATAAATAAAATTTTCTTGACGTCATATGCTTCATTTGCATATCTAATTTTGGTAATACACATGCAGCATACCTTTCCTACATCCAAAATAGTTTTTTATGAATAGCGCCATCTATTTTGACACTCAGAAATAAAATGTCCCTGTTTCTATTGGGTTCAAACAACAGTGATAGCAAACGTCGTGAAATTTATTAAGCGGATGTCGCTTCCCGTTGAAGCAAAGTTTTCTTGGTAGGCTGAGCGAATGTCGTTCGGGCGAACGAATGTCTTTGGACACAAAGCCTAAGCTACAGGATATACGTCATATGGCATAAATGGACTGTTTCAAGTTTTCTCAGTAGCAATACCTTGCCCTTTAGTCACAGTTTATATTCATCTCGAATGATTTATGAGGTATGGTACATTAATCTTGATATAATACCAAGTAAATTCACATAATTAAAGAATAAATGTCATAAAGGCATTTTCCAATTAAAAGAAATTTAAATTCATTGGCAAGTACATATGTTTATTACTTTTAGCGTCATTAACTAAAGTCAGTTTCGGTATTTACTAATGTATCTCGTAACGTTTAATTCTATAAATCAGAAAAATCAATAAAATTCTGAACATCTTATTAATGGGGCATTTCTATCCACAAAAATGTTGATATTCGTAAAAAACTAGCTCTTGTTCTCATTTTAGTATGTTTAAAATTTATTTTGTTCAAAAAATTCAATTTCAAAGCAAGTAAGTGAAATCCAATATTTTAAAATACAGATTAGATTTAAATGTCCGGGGAAGAAGTGGTTAAATTGGTCAACCAACTTCTCGTATTTTGTGAAATTATATAACAATTATCTTCAGCTTTGTTGTGTTGATTTATTTTCTTAAATGTATCTCCAGCAAATTTGACAAATCTTAACAATTTTCTACATGTCGTTGTATGCAGTAATGTAAAGACATGGGCACCCCAAAATAAATTTGGTGTCAAAAGATGCCGGAGTACAGGTATTAGTAAAAGCGTAAGAAAGCCCACTCATCGCCGCTTGTTTCACTAAAGTTTACAAGCTCTTTCAAGCTTTCATTAGTGTAAACTTTTTATTGAATCACGCAGCAGAATCCATTTTATTAAAAAAAACCTTACCGCTTAGGTAACCGCTTGTTATATATCCAAGTCCTAGAGAAAGCCGAACGAATGCAACTGCACCAACTGTGTCTTTATTGTCTTTGACAACAGCATGCACTGCATTAAAGATCTGAGACGCCAAGAATGTATAGCCAATACCTAATGTTAAACTAAACACGGAGAGGAACCAAAAAGA
>JXSR01S014169.1:149974-160827 GCA_000969725.1 Ophiothrix spiculata | reverse complement strand
ATCATTGTTATCATAGTGGCTGCTTGCATCGGGGCTCTGTTAGCTGTGGTCTTAGGAATTATCTGCTACTTCCATTACAAAAGAACTCAGTAAGAATAGGGGGCTAGCTGATGTCATCATTGTTATCATAGTGGCTGCTTGCATCGGGGCTCTGTTAGCTGTGGTCTTAGGAATTATCTGCTACTTCCATTACAAAAGAACTCAGTATGCGGTTTGTATAAATGGGAAGACTGGCAGAATTACTTTTCCCACCCGACACCAACGCATTCTCAGGTCTAATTAATTGTGTATTGGCACTCATACGTTAGAGTGTAGCTAGAAAAAATTTTGTTGAGTGTTAGTTGTGGAAATTTTTTGTGAAATTGAACATTTGAATGAACATTGCCAGAAAAATTTCTGCAATTTTGCAAGATCGGACACTTGACTACTGAGCTTAAATGTGCCCCGTCATATCTAAAGGTACCTTAAGGTTTAGGCATAGTAAATTACGAGATACGAGCCATTGAATCTGAGCATAGTCAAAATTCACTACCAAAGTCGAATTTCTAATTTCATCAGAAATGTTACCTTTGAAGTGTATTCTATCATATTAACCAGGTTTCAACATCCAAAACATAAGACAAATGTTTTAAAAACCGAGATAAAAATCCTTTCTCCATTCAAGTTTTACCAGTACAGAAACTTTAAAACTTGATTTTCTCAGAACTATAGTTTTCTGAATCAGCCCGATGCCTTTAACCAATTTGGAGGTAACTTTGCAATGGAACATCCAATTATAACCAAAAGCAAGGTGTCATTTTACAGCTTAATCTATAATTTTTCAGATGATACAAAGTAATCAATGTTCATTTTGGTACCCTTAAGGTACCTTTCGATATGACGGGTCACAAATATTGTTGATGGGTCCTAATCTGAGTGCCTGATGCTGCTACCCGCTATTGTCAATTGTAGCTATATCGGTGATTCTTTTATCTAATAACCATTTTTCTTTCTTTTCCTGTAGTTTGGGTGAAATGACTTTTGAAACTGAAACTCTTCCCTCCCAGTTGAAGAACAATGCTATGACACATCCTAATATCCAGGTCACATCCATTGAAATGACTGACAAATCAAGCACACCCAAGCATCAAGCACAGGAAGAAACAGGTAGGTTAATGCCCAGGTCACATTTGTTGAGTTGAGAGAGTATGAGATTCACGTAGAGAATCCACACACTCATCAGTCACATAATGCTATATCTAAATGCTCAGGTCGTATCTGTTGAGTAAACAAAGCAAAGCAGTATTTGTATCAGGCATAAGGAGCAGCATGTATTATACTAATACCCAGGTTATATTATGGTATTTACAAAGTTTTATTTTAACCTAAATTATTTTGCTTTTATCAGAAAAATTTGCATTCACTCTTATATCTTTTGATCACTTCTATGATCCTATGGTTTTATTGAACGCACAAGTGATAATCGTTGACTCCAAATTTATTCCATACCCCATTGAAAAAAACAAATTTATTTCCAAAAAGTCATTTATTTTTAGATCAGCAATGTAATGTGTTCAATTTGTTACAGATAAGGCCAAGTAAAATAAATCATGTGTTTTACGTCTGGACTTTTTAAAAATTTGATGAGGGAGGTCCTTATTATTTATTATTTTTGCGAAATTTCATTTATTTCTATGTAAAATCCATATAACAACGGCTTTATTGACACATTCCAAAATTGGAGAGGCCCTCCTATTTTTTTGTTATTTCAAAATTGCTTTAACCTATAGCTTGAAGAAAGTGTTTGGATTATGTTTATTAATGATCATTCATACACTCCGCGTGTCACCTAGCCAATCAAAACGCAAGAATATTAAGTACGCGGAGTGCAGTGGATTTAAATGGGGGGCGTTTAGTGCGTATGAATGTTTAATTGTTTTTGTCGGGTGATTATTTATTTAGTTTAGAGAAGTTTTGGATTTTGATGTCATATAAAATAATAAAGGCTTTATTTCTTTTCACAAAATATACAATATTATTTTTGTGTCGTGTATGAATTAGATTAATAATTTTGCATTCCATTATGCTTGTAAAATGAGACAAAATCAATGCACTTGCGGTAAATTTTGATTGCTGTCCAATGCCCTCGGCCCCTACCGGCCTCGTGAACTGGACGCATCAAAATTGACCGCGCGTGCATTGATTTTGTCTCATTTCACTCGTGTGTGAAATGCGCATTTATTAACCTATAATCAAACCCTTTAAAATATCTATTTCCAGCATAACAGTTTCAGAAGTTAAGTTATGGAACAAACAAGGGAAAATAATTAAAATATTTTAAATCTGGAAAAATTGGGGCGGGCGGGGACGTAAAACACTTAATTTATTTTACTTGTCCCAACCATTTGTTAGACGATAGACAAAATAAATACTTATTGGACACTTTTAAAAACAAAATCCATGGCAGGGGTTGCATTCAAAAAGAAATGGGCCCTGTAGTCTGGATTTTTGTTTACACTGTCCGATAATTATTGTTTGGCCTATACATAATTTGATTGTAAGATTGTATGTAAGATTACTTACTATTTATCTTCCATGATTGATTTCAGCTAACAACGCCATTTAACATATTATTTCTCCTTTTCACTCATTCATGATGTTTGTGCCAAGTTTAAACCAATGAATTACAAGAAATTGCAAATTTTACAATGTGTATGACATCTAATTGATAAATTATGTTTGTTACAAAACCCAAGTATATAGCTCTATAAAGTTTCACATGATCATGATGATGAACTACGTCCACTAAGAAATCTACGCATAAATTCACATGTAATTTACAAAATTTTGAGGTAATCAGTTGATATTTGCTGAACTCAAATTTTTGAATGCATTTATTTTCTTCCTAAAACTGCTTTTGTTTTTATTGTTAACAGACCAAAAGCCATCACCAATAGTACTAAACAAATGGAAAGATTTCAAAACGTTATTGGAAGAATTGCGGCCTCAAGCGGAGACAATTTTAGTCATGTTAAATGATGTGAGGACACGACTCAGGGAAGCGAAGCACGGAAACCCTAGAATAGAGGGCTACAAGTAAGTATCGTAAAATGTGTGACTAAATCTTCTCAGTTATATCCATTTCTTTGTCACAAATTTGTGTGGTTTTTAAGCAAATAAGTATAATCATTTTCAGAAAAATAATCATCACCGTTGATAAAACAAACACTCCCCTTTTATATTTTCCAAGTGTAATTTATCTGTAAAATGTTATCTGTAAGTCTAGTACGAAGGGCCAATAATTGAAATAGATCAGATGCCCAGTGATTTTCAACGTGTATATTGCACATATGTGTACCGCCGCGGCAAAAGGGTCCAGTTGTCGACTCCTACATGTTGCTCATTGTAGCATATATGATGTATACAAATACCATACATTAGATATGCTACAAGGAGCAACATGTACGAGCCGACAACTGGACCCTTTTGCCGCGGCGGTACACGTATGTGATGACTCACCCCGAAAAGGGGGACTTTGCGACAGAACACTTTTCGTGAAAATAGGCAGCGAAAAATAAAGAAAATAATAAGAATTTCCAGCAGATTTTCTGTAGTAAAATTTGATCGCCTTGATCAATTTCAACACGTAAGGTGTCATTTTAAAGCTTAGAAAATGCTGTAACAGATAAAATGATAAAATCAAAATTGATATCATCTGCAAAGTCCACCCTTTCTGGGTGAACCATCACATATATCCACTACTTTAAACGCTATTGTTATTTCAAATAAATTTCACACATGAAAATCCAGAGCCCTTACCTAACGAAAGTTGTGTGTGCAATTAACGCAAATACAAAATGCTTTCCACACGCACGTGATGTTGCAGTACTGTGGATTACTGATTGGAAACGGCGTTGCATTCTTCCCTATGTCCTCAGCTTATCGCAACTTCTGGATATGGGGTGGCTGCGTTAAGATTTTCAGTTTGTGTCCAAAATGTGTCCAAAATTTATTTGAAACAATAAAAATGCAGTACTATATTAAATTGTCTGATAATGATAGCGTTGGGCAATCAGATTACTTAAGAATGACTATAAGGACGATTAAATTACTTATTTGGTATAAAGATGTTTTTGATACTTTTGTTATTTTAGTTTCGAATCACGTTGTTATTCTTTTGAGAATATAAAATTCAATATTGACATAACTCTTTTCTCACTCTTTAACTTACAGAGCAGTCATCAGGGACTTAGCTAGAGTGTTATTCATCTTAAACAAGAAAGAAGAGAAGATTAAAATGCCGCCTGATGGCGTTGAGCTGCTAACGTGGGCTCAGCAAATTGTCAATAAATACATGGACTGTCAAAGGGTATGCTGATCCACATAGTATCACTCAAGAGAAGATATTATGTGCATGTATCCCATCATGCATTGCTTCCTATGGGATTGTTTGTATTGGAAATCATGTGAGTAGCTAGTGATGAAATGCCCATAAATCAAAGTTAATTGTTGTAAGATGCATTTTGGGCATGTTTCATCACTAATTACTCAACATGACTTCCTGTACAAAATTTCCCATAGAAAGCAATGCATGATGGGATACACATGATATCTACTCTTGTATCACTCCATCATGGATTTAAAAAGAGGGAGGATAAATCTAGAATAAATTCAACTGACTTATTGGAAGTGCCAAATTTTTGGCTAATTAATTTGAAATTCACATGATAAATAGTTTTTACACACAACAAGAATATTTGCTCACCTTGGGAGCTTTCAGTCTGCCATTACGCTGGACCTTTGTCAACCTGACGTTAGGGGCGCAGCTTGAGACGGTAGCCTGATCTTGAAGAGCTACACTTCTCAAGAGATGGTTGTACATGCGCGCTGGTAACTGGTAAGGCCTCCGTCCCGGTTGAGAGAGCTTCTTTGGATTCTGATGTGTGCTGCCTCTCTGACCCCTCTTGTGAACCAATTAGGGTCCTTGTCAATGATCTTAGTGTCCTCAGGGAGCATATTATGACCCTATCAGTGTGTTCTTGGATAGGAGAGTCCTCCTTGGAGTGATGTTCCTTGAGTCTTATTCCAAGGGATCTCTTGGTTTCTCCTATATAGCTAGCTGGGCAGTCAACACATGAAGACATGTTTACTAGTCCACATTGATTGTCTTTCAAGGTCTTATCTTTCGGTGCAACTAACAGTTCACAGACAGTATTGCGAGATTTAATTTGAAAATTCATTCTCCCCTTTTGAAGCTTTTTAAAAGTGATGGAGTCTAGATTAAAGATGATCGCAGTAGAACTTTCATATATTTGTTCAGTCTAAAGACTTTATATGATCCCATCCAATGATTTTTCTTGGGGAGCAAAAGGGCAAATTTGCTCCAAGTCCTGCAACAATATCCATCAGGTCAAACCCTTGTGACTCAGAGTAATTTGTTTGAGGAAGTTTCCCACGGTCCTTGTGCCTTTCAAAAATTTGCAAGCAGTTGTTACCATCTATTTCTTTAATTTTTGGGAAAATTGCCCTTGAAGGGAGCGTGGTCGAGCGGTTAGAGCACAGGGCTCGTAATACAGAGATTGTGGGTTCAAGCCCCGGGCCGGGCGGTTTTCGTCTTTTTGGGCAAGAAGCTTTACTCTACTTGCTCCGTGGTCGGACAGTCACGTAAAGCCATGGGTCCCCTGTACGAATAGTCTCCTTCATGGAGTATGCATGTTATGCAAGTACTTGTATCATTGATTTATTGATTGATTGATTGGACCTCCAACGATTGCCACCGATTCAGGTAAAATCCTCCTGATCTGGGGGCATTTTTTTTTTTGGATAAAGTTTTCCCCGGATCTTATTTCCTTAATAAGAAACTTGGATATGATATTCTTTTCTTGCAGTTGATAGCCTTGAAACTATTGGGTGGTCAATATGATGTACTTTGTAATTGCCTTTTTAATAGATCTGTGCTATAGGCAAGCGCGGACATCCGGGCTAATCTTGCTAATCTCTTTACACAACCAAACAATTATGAATGTATCAAGTTGATCTTGAAGTTTATAATTTTTACGATTTAGTGTTAGGATTAGAGTTATGGTTGTGATTAAGGTTAGGATTAGAATATATATTATTTTGATTAGGTTAAGGGGATAGAGTTGCAATTGAAAATCATCTGTTTTTTTTTGTTTCTAGATAAAGGAAGAAAGAAAAGGTAATAAATCGTACAGCACTCCACCAGAAATGTCAGCAGTACTATGGATCCAATCGAAAGATGACTCGGCATTTGAAGAAGGTGATCACCATGAAAGCCATGTCATCTAGTCAGACATCACATAGCTGGGGTACTAAAGAGAAACCATATTACTGATAAAAGTAACACCAGAGTATTGTGTCATCTAGTCATTCCTGCAAGACATCTTATAGCTGGGGTACTAAAGAGAAACCATGGATGATATTACTGATAAAGGTAACACCTGAGTATTGTGCCATCTAGTCATTCCTGCAAGACATCTTATAACTGGGGTACTAAAGAGAAACCATATTACTGATAAAGGTAACACTTGAGTATTGTGTCATCTAGTAATTCCTACATACATCTTATAACTGGAACACTAAAGAGAAGCCTCAAGATAAAGGTGAAACCTGAGAGTCTTGTATGTGGGAATTTCATTGTAAATCAAAACCAAAAGTGTCGTAAGATGCATAGACCAACCTAAGATTTATTCCCTGCAACAATTGGGAGTCATTTCTGAATCTATTATGACTCACTTGATAAAAGGACAGTAAAGATATTTAAACATATTTTGGACAGTCCACTTAGTCTAACAATAGAAGTGATGCGGGGGTTAATTGAAGTGATTTTCCTAAGAAGTGTCTAAAATATGTTGCAAAATGTATTCATTGGTGTCCTAATTCTGTATCTTAATGCCGCATTGAATTCAGGGATTTATCTCAGGTTTATTTTTCATCTTAAGACACTCTTGGTTTACAGTGATATTATTTTTGTCAGAAATATAAGCATATCGAAGATTTTTAAAGTTGTATTTGTGTATATTTTGAACCATTGTAAAAATAAAAATCATGTATTTACAAAATTGTGTAGAACTTCTTAAGACCAAATCACAAGACCAAATCCTCACCTGTGAATAACAGGGTTGCAAGTGGCATTTTGGACAAAATTGATACAATTTTATATAAGCTTAATAGTATCTATATAAGCTTAATAGTTGCATGGTTCCAAACAGTATATGTTGCATGCCTTCAATCAGTCAAGGTCTATGGAGATCAGGTAACAGAAGGAAGATAAAAGATTAATGTCATTTACAACCCTCTTGAGCACAGGTGACAAAATGGAATATATTCAGGTTTTTTATGTACATTTAGAGGGAAAGAAGTGTTGTAATTTTTTATTTCCCATCTCACTTTTAAGGTCATGATAATCATATAGTGTTTGACAGAGAGAATGCTTGAAAATGAGCAAGATTGTATGTAGCAATAGATGTTCAAAAATTTCCCGTAGCCAGGAGCGGATCTACTGAATGTAGATCTGCTCCTGGCTAGGGGGTAGATCCACTCTTAGCTGGGGGGACATTTTCGAGGTGAAAACAAATGTGTTGACACATTGAGTTTACTCACACAAATTGTGTAATTTTGTCTAGGAATGATAAAACAATCTAAATCAACTCAATCTGACTCATTTCAGAATGTTAAAAGAATAAATTAAAATTGAATTTGTCCATTATTTTAATGAATAATCCATAAATCTAGACTAAAGTGCTTTTGACTTACTTGCACACAGTCTAGAACTAGAAAACATTGGACCTGTAGTGACAGACTCTGGTGATAATTACTTGTGGTCTTTAAAAAGCAATGAAGCATATTGAAAAACAGTTTTATACATATTTGAATGTTTGACATGAAATGTAATAGGATTGAATATAAATGGTCAAGTATGATATATTGTTTTTGGCAGACAAATATTAAATTTTTGAAAATAATTTTTAAAATGGCAGAACTCAAGTTTACTTTCCTTGTGTAATGGTGAGCAGCACTGTGGATCAAGGCAGTCTTAGTATTCATAAATTAGATATTATATTTGTCCAACTTATGCTGTATTCATTAATTATATATATGACTTAAATCATGAATTTATGCAATTGATCTTTTTGTACATTGATTATGTATCATAAGTGCCTAAAATGTAGAAAATTTAATCTAAAATTGTTGTCCTAGTTATTTCAAATTTTAAGAGAAACATGCATGGCTTATCTATTGATAAAGGTCCAAACTCTTTTAGATCGTTTGGTATGTAGAGTCAGGAGTGCGAGTCTGTTGAGCTGGCATTGTGGTGTCCTTGAACAAGAAGTTGACTCTCATGTTCTCTTCTTGACCTAAGTAATAATTGGGTATGATATGTAGGATACAAATTCGGCTGTGTGTACAATACTGTAAAGCACTTTAATTTCACAGCATGAAACGTGGTGAATTTTCAAAAACCTATCTATGTTTTACGACAGTTGACTGCTCATGCAGGGCAATAGTAAAAACCATTGCCCCCGAAGTGATCTTGAGACTATAAAATATTTCACGAGACCGAAGGTCGAGGGAAATAGTATGCTAGTCTTAAGATCATGAGGAGAAATAGCTTTTGCTATTGGCAGAATGAATGAGCAGTCAATATTTGTTTTATATACTGATTTTGTTCTGAGAGGACAATAGTCAAAAACTAGTGACTGACTCAAATCAAGCCAATTTATTATGCTTATTTCAGTTGCATTTAAACCTAGTCAATTATGGTTCTGGGTAAATTAAAATGCTTGCCAAATGTTCTTGCTTTACAGTGAATAATTAGGACAACAATATCATGAAATGCAGAGCAATACGTAAATCTTCCGTCCATGCTATTACAGGGACATGCATATAATGATGTAATCAATGAGTTTATAGATGCAATATCGTGTGTGCTTCATGTAGGTTGTGCTAGGGCTACTTAAGATTTGGGTTCTCAATTTTGTTTATACTATGGCCACCAAGGCCTAAGGGTCAAAATGGTTTTAAAGAAACTCAAGGTCAGGCCAAAACCAATTGGCTGGCAGAGGTTTAACCCGCTGTTGAAAACCCATAGTTAAGAAGAAAGCCTCCATGTTTATACTTTAATAAGTTTAATCTAGCCTAAATTTTCATTGTGAAATATATAGTGTAATCTTTAATACTAGTTGCAATAGTTTACTGAAATCCATCCATTCTATATAGAGATAAGATATTATTATTGTGATTTATGCTGGCTCAATGTGAAGTAAGACCCAATGAAATAGATAGAAGCTTTCATTAATTTATAGTTAATGGGCTTGAGGTGTGTAAGCAGAAAGATGATGTGCAGATAGGGTAAACGCTATTTGGGCCTTTGTGTCATGAGAGGGCATTAGGTCGAATTCATAAAAGTAGCAATTGCTATTTCTATAGCTTTTACTTGAATTTCTATTCTTAAAAGCTAGCATTAACTTGCAAGAAAAAGCTCTCTTAGGCAGCAAAAACTATTTCTAATCCCATCCAAGCAAATACTCGCCTGGTTAGTAATTGCTTGCATTTGTATTCAAAAAGCTGACCTTTTGCTTACAACATGTAGTAATTACTTACATTTTACTAAGATCCTATATGAGGAGCTTATCACTGGTATAAATTCATGTTTTCTGCTATATTTGTGCTGCGTAAAAAGCACAACACTGAAGTATACTAGTGCTTTGTTACTATAGATGATATAAATCATGCTATTTGTCGGAAACTGTGACAAGTTGATACCGAAAATATGGACTGACTTGCTGTTTGTGCCTGAAAACTATCACGCCGAAAGACAAAGCAATTTCTAACTTCATGTAAGCAAAAGGTAGCCTGACTATTGTTTGTATGGTAGCTTTTACTTGTCTGGGTTAATCCCAGACAAGAAAAAGGTATTAGTCCAAGCTGAAGGTTGTGAATACGTTTTTAAGCAATTGGTATTAAGGCTAAATCTTTTTCTAGTCTAGCTATTGCTTTTTCTTAATGTCTTTTTCTTCCTAGCAATTGCTACTTTCATGAATTTGGCCTATTATGACATATCTTTATTACTTTTTTTGTACTTTTGAAGTGTGCAACTTGACTTAGATTTCTGTGCTTTAAAATGATTTGAATTTGTATTATGAGTAGTACTATATAATCCTTTTATTGTAAGATTGAAGCCTAAGAAAAACATAATGATTGCAACTGTAGGCAAAACAAAAATTTATTGGACAATTTAAACAAAAATCCAGGGTTAAGGGTTGCATTTACAAACAATGGCGCCCTGCACTCTGAATTTTGTTTACACCGTCCAATAAATGGCCTACACTTGCAATCATTATAAGACCATTACCATATATACTTACTTTCAAAATCTTGGGCTTGGTTCCATCTCGCACAATATTTTGAAACTTAACAGCTCTACAAAAATAAGAGCACAATAAAGTCCAAATACCTCACTTAAAAATTCTTAGTTCCTCTTGAGATTGAATACCGACTCCCGGTTTCCCGTTCCAATGTCCAGCTATGGCAAACCACCGAATTTGACCTGCCTCTGCAGCAATTTCATGATCATGTATTCCCAGTCTACGATGTATTTGGACTTGGAAGTTGCACATGCATGGTTTCAACAAAAATTCAAAAAGACGTTTCCAGATAATGTATTCTCTGTAGAAGAGATGTCATGTCATAATTGATTTAATTTCCACTGATACAGTCCAAATGGTTCATGGCATTTGTTAAAATTTCCCACACAAGAAGCACTCAATGGCTAAAGATGTGTATATTTAGCTGTGCGCTGTGTTGGACCAGTTGTTGTGATGCCAATGACAGCAAATATCGCCCCCCCCCCC
>JXSR01S014169.1:86377-103876 GCA_000969725.1 Ophiothrix spiculata | reverse complement strand
ACCTTGACTGACCTTGACCTTGGGTCAAGTACTTTCTATGGTCTAAGTTTAATCCATGTGGGGTCAGGGGTTAATGAGTTATGAGCTTGACTTCAAAATGACCTCTGATGACCTCAGGTCAACTTTTTGAACAATTTTGGAAATTTGACCTCAGATGACCTTTTGACCTTATCTGACCTTGACCTAGGGTCAAGTACTTTCTATGGTCTAAGTTTAATAGACGACTTTCGTATTTCCCTTAATGCATCTTGAAAGTACCACAAATATGGGACCTTGTGACGTATCTTGCGCAGTCAAGTTGTGCGCAATGCGCAGAACTTCAAATATGTTAGACTGCGCAAGATACGTCACAAGGTCCCGTATTTGTGATACTTTCAAGATGCATTATGGGACATACGAAAGTGGTCTATTCAAGTGGGGTCAGGGGTTAATGAGTTATGAGTTTGACCTCAAAATGACCTCGGATGACCTCAGGTCAACTTTTTGAACAATTTTAAAAATTTGACCTCAAATGACCTTTTGACCTTCACCACACACCCCAAAAAGGCGCGACGCGTGTGCTAATCCCGAACCCCTTCATGTCACCAAGTTTCATTACCATAGCCCTTACGGTTTAGGAGATATACTTAAAATTAAAAATTTTGCATAAATTATGCAAATTAGGTACTTAATATGCATAGTTTGCATTCAAATTGTACGCAGCGCCAGTTCAGCTTCAACCCTTCCCACTCACCAAATATCATCTACATAGGGCATACGGTTTCCGAGATTTGCTCCGGACAAGAAATACGGACGGTGGACAGTTTTAAGGAATGGTATATCTCTTCCTGAAAAATTTTCAGGCGAGACAAAAAGATATTTAAAATACAATTTGGTCAGTTAAAAAAACATTTGCACATTTGTTTTTCTGCCTTTCTGAATAATTTTGCATTAAAAGAGCCAAATTGTCAAGAATTTACAGATTTCTGACATTAGGGAAAGGTCTGTCTTCATCCTGGGAAAAAGTGTACTTTAGGTCCCATCAAAAACTTTACCCATGACCTGACTGTAACTCACTACCGTGACCCGACCCTAACCATGACCCAACCCTAACCCTGACCCTAATATATCCTAACCCTAACCTGAACCTTCGAATGGGACCTAAAGTATAAGTGATCCGAGTTTCAATATCATCAAAGTTATATTTCTTTTTATAGTTTCAAATTTCAAATGCAGGAGGACTCCTGCATTTGAAACTATAAAAAGTTGATAATTAAAACTTCTACAGCACTCACCGGAATTAATTTCCTACATAATTTCAAGTAATTTCACTTCATCAGTTGGGGGATGTTGCGAGGTCTTGAGATGCAGTGTTTCTAGAAGTTATCCCAGAAGTGTTGTTTCCCAGGTTTATAGAGTATATGTGTGGGAAACATACATACCATAGTTTCATTCTGGTGTGTGTGTTTGACTGCACTCATGAAGTGAGAGAGGAGCCTCTTGACAGCTGAAGACGTCACTTTATGAAGGCCATTTGACCACAAGATGCTAGCAACCATGCACTTTGAGGAAACTTTGCCATTGGTACCGTTGAGTCTAAAACAAAAATACAGAGTCTTAGTAGTGGATGGGTGGGATCTATATTGGTATTCACAAGGGCTCTTGTAAAATTGAAATCAAACTATGCCAACTTGAAGTACAGAGTGATTTAATCCAATTAGAGTTATAGATTTGGGAACCTAAAATTTGTTCAATGATTTCATAAAAGTCATACAATTATTGATCATATCTTACTCGTTTTATTTCAAATTGAAAACAAATGTTTGTAGAAAGGTCATGAACAACAAAGACTAAAATGATGATTAAAATGGGAATGACGTGCTTTTGCAATGTGACACACATAACACAGATTTTCTCTATATTCTAAGATTTGTTGGACTGCTACATGTATAATACATTTTTGTCTAAACTGTGGTAAATGTATCTGAGAAATCAAATTATGTTTTCCTTTGCTGAATTATTTTCAAGCCATCTCGGATTTCAAAATATTTCATTCGATACATTTCCATTTCTACACAACATATGAATCTGAGGTGGTTTTTAATAAAATCTATTATTGCGAGGAAGCCCACAAATAACATGGCATCCAGAATTTAAAAAAATAAATCCCCAAATGCCCAGTAGATGATGTGTAATAGCAATTATTATATGATTTAGATGTGTATAGGATGTACATACAGTCAGCTACCACGTTGCAAAATGGTGGCATCTTACCACTTGATTCTGATATATTTGTAAGAAAGGTGTATCAATAATTATAGCCCTCTGATGGAAAGTGTTCTGTTTTGTTTTTCTTGGGGTGGGGTGGGGGGAAGGGGAGTTGTGCTGTTGGCCGGGGCTGTTGGCGGTGCCACTGGTTGACGATTGCCCCAAAACAATAATGAGAGGTAGACTTGAGGACCATTGAAATGAATTTAACCTTTAATGATGAAACCATATCAAAATCACTATGTCATGTTTAATTTTCAAACTTCAATTTATTATCATTTTGTGAGAAAATTTTTCAAATTCTTTCCATGTCAAAAAAGATTCTCATAGCACTCCTTTGGACCCCTTAAAATTTTCTCTGGACCCCATAAATTGGCATTTGGCAGCGCCTAAAGGGTCCATGATATACCCATGTGGACCCCTTGTATTATCAAGCCGGTGCCATCCCTTGGGAGGACTAAACCTACCTTTGCCGATGCCCATTGAAATCCTGTTCCAGTAAAGTGACAATGTAGTTCAGAAGGAGCTGGTTGTTCATCTGGGATTTGACCTCCATCTCTTGTTCCTCTTGGCTAGCATCATCAACTGGTACCATCTTGGGGAAACAATTGCTGCAAAAATACCACAAAAGAATCTTGGTTTTTCAATACAGATTCTTTTTTAAGATCATCCAAATGACAAGTTAAATTTCTTCATATTCATGCTCAACTCCTTCAAAAGGATCGCTTTAAAGAAGAATGAATCTGTGACGAACTCTGAAAAGGGGCGCTATTCCAAGAAATATGAAGTACATCTAAAACCTAATAGGAGTTGCACACGTGTTGAGCTTGGGAAAACTGCCTGAGAAGGTTGAGGATTGTTTTGGCTGGAGGAAGCTTGTGACGGGAGGCAAAATTTGTTTGTTTATCCTGATTGATTGGGGTCATATTTGGTCCATAACAAAGTCATATAGAACTACCAAATGCATGTATTAATCAAACATGCCTGGGGTCGATTTCACTAACGTTAAAATGCCTCGTTAACTCATCGTAAGACCAAAACCCATTGTTAGCCACGACCACCTCTTGACCCCACGCAACGTTAACAAAGGGTTCGATTTTTTAAATGCATAATTCATATACCTTGCGGTGGATACCTACGAAGGGTCTTTACTTCTTTGTGAAATCTAGTTGTAGGTACGGCCTGAACCCTTCGTTAGCTACGATGATCGTAATGTTAGTGAAATCAATGTTAGCGAAAAGGACTAATAAACATCATGCTGGCCAGAGGCCACGCCCAACTCAATTTGTTAACAAACGGGATACACATCTCATGCTGTGATTAAAAGGCTGTTGTTGCATCTATGGCCAGTTCTTAATCCTCTGATCATCACTAAATAGGCAGGAGGTTTTTCTTCATCCACTACATGTGCGGCGCAGATACCGATGTGCGAGTCACGCATACGACACATCTTTTGCAGTTATTGTGCTGTACAATTACGCACCTGTTTATCTGCATCAATTCACGATGTGAAAGGCCCCTATTTGGTGCTGATCAAAGTATACAACTATTATAGAGGCAAATATTTAGCTTACCTATAAGCCTTTACCTAATGATGCTATCAATAAAATCCAAAGGACATCTGATTATGGTCCCGGGGGGGGGGGGACTCAACTTTGGTTTGGACAGGGGTGTGCGGCTGGGACCGTGGAACCCGTACCCATCTTTAAGGGTAATTTTTGAGAAAAAGGGCACCCATGTTTAGGGATTTTGCTCCAAAAAGAGGCTGATTTTTCAAAAATTTCTGGGCTTTTCTGAATTTTTTTCATTTTTTTGGGACCATTTTAGCGCTTTTCTTGAAAATGTGACCCATGTTTAGGGATTTTGGTGCTAAAAATTGGACCCATGTTTAGGGATTTTTTGTGAAAAAGCGCCCCATTCCAGCGGCACATCCCTGTATACCTTATATATGTGAGTACCCCCCCTGTAACATGTATTGGTGGCAGTCTTTTCGCATCCATGGCTAGGTCATCGACACATGCAAGCAGAGATACTTATCTAACAACGGAATCTAAAAAATCCCAGTGACTTCTGATGATCTCAAAACGTTCTATATAACATGGACTTGACATAGATTTGTAGGCAGTAAAATGGACTGGAAGTAGATTTGTCGCATCAATGGCTAGATCATCAACCATGCAATCAGATATACTTACCTAATAACAGTATCAATGAAATCCCAATAATTTCCGATGATAGGTGGAATTTTTGATAGGTGCATCATCTTCGATCTCAAAGCCTTCTATATGCCTTGTAGGCAGTAACATGGACTGGAAGTAGCTTTGTTGCATCAACGGGTAGGTCATCGGTCGGACCATGCAAGCAGATATACTTATCTAATAACAGTATCCATGAAATCCCAATGATTTCTGATGATAGGCGCAACATCTTCTATCTCAAAGCCTTCTATATGCCTTGTAGGCGGTAAAATGAATTGACGGTAAACTTTTTGCACCCATGGCAAGGTCATCAGAGATACTAACCTTATAACGGTATCAATGAAATCCCAATAATTTCTGATGATAGGTGCATCATCTCCTATCCCAAAGCCTTCTATACGCCTTGTAGGCGGTAAAATGGACAGGAAGTAGGTTTGTCGCAACAATGGCTAGGTCATCGGTCGGACCATACAAGCAGATACACTTACCTAATCACAGTATCGATGAAATCCCAATGATTTCTGATGATCGGCGCATCATCTTTTATCTCAAAGCCTTCTATGTGCCTTGTAAGCAGTATAATGAATTGACGGTAAACTTTTTACACCCATGGCGAGGTCATCAGAGACACTTACCTAATTACAGTATCGATGAAATCCCAATGATTTCTGATGATAGGAGCATCATCTTCGATCTCGAAGCCTTCAATATGCCTCGTAGGTGGTAACATGGACTGGAGGTAGATTTGACGCATCGATGGCGAGGTCATCGGACTGTGTAAGCAGATAACGCTTTTCAGCATGTGATAGCCACTACTGGCTAGTGTGCTGCTACTGGACTGAAATATAAAGAATATAAAAAATGCTAATGAATACACCAATTTTTATTATGCTGCTGATGAATTAATCATCAATCATCCAGTCAAAGTATAAAGTTACAAATTATAAATAAAATACTGGACTTGATTGCTAACTTACAGAGGATGTGGCTATTTTAGACAAGGAGGGAAATGTTTTAAAAGAAGAGTCCGAGAAACTATTTTGGAATGAGTGGAGAAGACATCTCTAAACAAGCATGGGGGCGGGGTGGGGTTTTGTGGGGGCCTCCTCACATGCCTGGGACCAATCACTTTTTATAACATTCCATGCCAATTGACACTTACCAACTCAACTCCAAACAATACCATCAATTCATCTCTGCAATTGCCATGAAGAAGTCAAAAGAGTTTGGATGAGAATTTGCAAGTAAGCAATCCAGTATTTTATTTACGAGTTATGCTGCCATCAGAATGATCATGAATCATGTTTTCTGCAACTATGAAGGCTGCATGGTCAATATCTACTTTTTCAGGCATCAGAAATGGGACATTGGCCACAACAGCTCACTAATATCAATGAAGTTGATATTCACTCACAAGGTTTTTCCTCTAATTTTTTATGGGAACTAAAAATGCTTTCAGTTATTTGCTTAACCATTCTAAGTGAAATCTGGTTAAACCGGAAATCAACAGCATTAGACATTGCCCATAACAGCTCCTCAATATCACCCGAGTTGAAATTTACATACCTGCATGATTTTCTGCATCACAATGTGAAGTATATCAGCAGGTGGGAATTTAGAAACACTGAGATTATTGGTAACCACAGTAACGGCGTCTACCCATAAGCCTTCCTCTACACAAGCCTCGATCATGTTGCATATTACTTTGGGAAATGGCAGAGCACATTGTTCAGACACCTGAAAACAAATGCAAATGATTATTTTAAATAAACATAATCTGAACAGATTTGTCATCCATCAACATCTATCATCAACATAGATAATGTCAGAAACCTAGTTAAAATGTGTCTATGTACGAACTTACCGAACACAAGAGTGAATTTACCCAACTGCAATTTCCATGGTTAGTAGGGACTACAGCTAGTGAAAGTACCTAACAAATGTCTATTTGTGGTTTTTTTTAAACAAGTTAGGTGGTCAATGTGTAATTTGAACCTTATGAGATGTGTCCTTAATGTATATAACACCCCTGAATTATCCAAAATATATCATTTGTCTAATATATTATATCCCATTGAAGAAAATTGCATTTCAACAACATGCCTTTCAAAAAGGTACGAATGGACAGGCCTAGAATTTTGAAAATACCCGGTGTGCTACAAATAGCACTTCTCAGGATATTCAGGTGTGCATTTTGTATCACATTGTGTATCATTTTACCAGATTTAGGTGTGCTGAAAATCGCACTCCTCTTAATCATTTTAGGCGTGTGATGGTGTGCTATCGCACTCGCACATCTCAAAATACAAGGCCTGAACAGAGATACCATAATTTCCAATATCTCTTACCTTGCTTCTTGGCGGAGTGACTTGCATCCAATAAGGAATGAAGGAGAGAGGATCTTTTTCCTAGAGAAATACAATGCAAGGAATTTTATACAGGAAGTCATAGGTTTTAATACCTGAAAAGAATATTAAATCAGTCTATTTATGACTTAACTTTGTTATGAAAACAACATTTGGAAAAGTATACTTTAGGTCTCATATAAAACTTGACTCTAGCCTATAGATTTAGAGAGGAGATTCCAAACTTCAGCATTCACCCCATTACCATTTTATTCCCGCATGGGTTTTTGATGATGATGCATCGCATCTTAGCATATAGTGTGAGAATATTTAAAACATGCACACAGATTGGCATATCATTTGCATGTAGTAGTATTTACACACAAGCGAATCTCTATTTAAGGTTTATTCTACAACAATGTACATAGCAGCCAATGGCTGAATTGAATACATTTTACAATAAACAAAATTCTACCTTCTTGAAGGAAAAAAAAATAGCAGAAACATGCATACCTTGCTTACAACAAGTACAACCCAGCAAAAAACACTCAAACACTCACAACTCACCACTTACACCTCACATCACACTTGAAAGGCACCCGGTCACAAAATCTACCAACTCACAAGCAAAAGAATGAAACAAGATGGTTCGCGAACCAGTAGTCTCGCCTGCGTATCGACCGCCTACTTAATCATTCAGTTGTTGAAAATTTGACCCCAATGGAAAGGTCGGACGACGGGGTCACCATTGACACTTTTGATCTCTGGTTCAAGACGTACAATTTGACACCTTAATCGTTGAAATCAGACAAAGTTGAAAATTTGACCCCAACGGAAAGGTCGGACGACGGGGTCAACATTGACACTTTTGATCGCTGGTCCAAGACGTACAATTTGATACCTCAACCTTTGATATCGGACAAAGTTGAAAATTTGACCTTTCTTTTGACCTTTGACCCCAGGGAAAGGTCGGACCACGGGATCACCATTGACACTTTTGATCGCTGGTCCAAGACGAACAATTTAAGACCTTAACCTTTGAAATCGGACAAAGTTGAAAATGTGACCTTTCTTTTGACCTTTAACCCCCAGGGAAAGGTCGGACAACGGGGTCACGGACAACGGGGTCACCAAAGACACTTTTGATCGCTGGTACAAGACGAACAATTTGACACCTTAACCTTTGAAATCGGACAAAGTTGAAAAATAAGCTTCATTTTATGCATAAATTATGCAAATTAGGTACTTCATTAGCATATTTAATTGCAGCTGGCACAAGCGCAGCTCTATCCTCACCTACCCACCAAATTTCATGAATGTAGGGTGCACGGTTTGTAAAATATCCCATTTAAACCATTTTACGCATAAAATATGCAAATTAGGTACTTAATTAGCATATTTTGCACCAAAATTGTTGTTGGATCAAGTTCGGCTCCGGGTCTACCCAGTCACCAAATATCATTAACGTAGGGCATGCAGTTTCCGAGATATGCTCCAAACGCCGGACGGCGGACAGAAAATCGGATCGCTATGTCTCTTCTGAAAAATTTTCAGGCGAGACAAAAAACTGCAAGATCAAACATGAAGTGCCCTTGTTCCAGAGCAGTTCAAGAGACTGACCATGTAAGGTATTGGGCTGTTAGCAAACCTCTGAGTGCGAATTCTCGGAGTGAAGAGGAGATTTGCATCACGTAACATATATCTGCTAACCTCTCCACGAAAAAGAGGCAGCCAGTCGCGAAACTTTGGGTTATTCAGAAGTTTGTCTGCAAATTGAATGCAAATTTGATCACAACTTTTTCGTAGTTCTTGTAACTGACATTTGTTCTTAGCATCGGTATAAGAGTTGTATTGGATTCCTAGAATTATTTTAAGAGCTCTTTTCTGCACTCTCTCAATAGCATAGTGCTGCTGTTCAGTAAGTCCAGGATGCCAAACGGGCACTGCATATTCAACAAGAGGTCTAATGAAGCCAACATAGGTGCAATTCATGATTTTGATGTGGCCTCTTTTCTAGCTAAATGTAAAGAAGAGTACAAAATAAATATATATACTCAAAATTTCACTTGATTCCGACCGTTCGTTTCCAAGATACAGAGCTTTTAAACATTTTGAAAATCCCCATAGGCTACTGTGTTGTAATTATTGTCGGGGCCCCGACAATAAATAGAAAATGACACATTTTCTCACTTTTCTCAAAAATGCAAGCACATATGAAAGAATGGTTTGGGGATCGTATCATATACCAGTTGAGGATTCTTATAAGCTAAAAAAATCAAATTTGATAGACGTGACCTTGAGGGTGAAAAGTGGATCATGAATTGCCCCTTTAAGCGCCCGGAGTTGATTTTGGCGAACATCTAGCTATTAAATGTACCAGAATACCCCTAATTTAAGCTTAATGGCAAGGCCGCCATTGCACAGGCCGGTATTCTAAGTCCCAAATCTCCGCTCTATATCTATGCCCTAGCCCTTATCGCCAAATTACATGAATATTGAAAACATGCACACCTGCTTTGCATTGGGAGGTTTTAATTTTTGGCAATGCATGTGTCAAAAGCCTGCAGGCCCCCTTGTACCAAGTATATATTCAACTTTAGAACAATATTGGAACCTTACCTGCTTCTTGGTAACAGTCTCTGCAGCCTCCTTGAAACTTGCAATGCTAATGAGTGCCTGTTCTGGTGAAAGTGAGCTTCCTTTGACTGGTGTATTCACTGCTGCAGTAGCAGGAGCTGAAAATGCTTTGGTCCTTGTCATACGCTTATGTTCAGAGGAAATATCCTGATTTCCTGGAAAAAAAATAATGAAGATGGTGTGAGGGACATTTTGTTTGAGATAACTGACAGAAAATAGTTTTAACCTTATTTCTTATAAAAAATCAGTCTATACATGTTTTATATATACTGAACAGATTCTAGTCATCTGGTTGTTAAACAACCCATTTTAGCACTTAAACACATCCTATGATGATTTATGATGTCTGTTTCTTCATTCAATGCAGACCACATGGTAATCTGCAAATAAGCTAGTTACACAATGTGTAACACTCTGAGCTACACAAAGCAACTTATGTAGAGTTGGCCTAGTAAAAACTAAGGAACAATATATGAGGCGTATAATAAAATACAGTATATTCCTTTAATACCTTTAACTGGAGGCTTGACTTTACAATTCCAATCGCTCACAGGTGCTGTTTTGACTGGTGAACTAGTTTTGCTGCTTTGGTTTTTGGTCGGCAAACTCTCCTTACTGTCCAGCCTCTTAGCTGGCAAACTGATCTTGTTATCTAGGCCTTTAATTGCTGAGCTGGCATTACCAAGTTTATTCCTTGCCGGTGATGCGACTTTGCTACTAATCTTGCCGCTCAAGCTTCTGGTTGGTGAGTTGTCGTTACTGCGAGTACTTCTTGCCGATGGTGCAACTTGGATACTAATCTTGCTGCCAAAGCTTTTGGTTGGTGAGTTGACGTTACTGCGATGACTTCTTGCTGGTGATGCAGCTCCACTACTACTTATCTTGTTGCCTAAGCTTTTGGTTGGTGACGTGGTGTTACTACGGCAATTTCTTGTTGGCGACGTGGCTCTGCTGTTAATGCGACTTGACCTACGACTACTCTGTGTACTGTTAACTTCTGATGTGGCTATAGACTGACTTTGGGTTGGTTTGACTTGCTTTGTGATCATGAACTTGGAAATATCTGGGTGCTCCTGATATCAAAGAGAAATATGTGATTTGTTAATATTAAAGGTGTGTATTCACTTTTTTGATCCCCCAATTTCCAAAAATCATATTGGAGATTTTGATAGGTACCACATAAAAGACTCATTTTTGCAATAACCCCTGTAAACTTTCACGTCCATATTATGTTTTGTTGAAGAAATGTGGTCAAAATAGTGCTGAATTACTGGAATAAAAAAATTGTTAACAAAAATAAATATTCTATTGGTTTCTATGAGTCACTCCAGGAAAGTTGCCTATTCTCAACTTTCCTGATACATGTAACTCTTTGTTTTGCCAAAATGCTTGTCAGATGATATTGAAAATAGTCTGGTAGGGAATACAAAACTGACTTGCTGAATGCAAATTCTGTATGGGTACTCAAACCCACAAAATAATGGACAAGGTTCCTGCACCTTCTGGACAACTAAATTCCATGACTTTTCTGTGACTTTCCATGACCAATTATGAAAAATTCATGATTTTTTTAGACATATGTTGCGATAGAACTTTGCCGCGTGCATGTGAGTACGTATTTGACATTTTACTCTCATTTTCCAAGTTGTTTTAATTTTTAACTAGCTATCATCATTTTTCCCCTTCTCTGGAAAATAAATTCCATGACTTTGGGCATTTTCATCAAATTCCAAGACCAAGCCTGGATTTTTTAAATTAAATTCCATGATTTTTCCAGGTTTTCCATGACCCCCGGGAATCCTGATAGATCATACAACTGACTTGGAAGATCTTCGTTTAAAACTATGGACCTGAAGTGGCTAAAATTGCTATTTTACCGAGGGGCAGAGCATAATTTTAGTCACATAAGGACCGTTGATATAATCCAGGGGTCGATCTGAAAAAATTGGTTAAATCTGTTTTATCTACTGCATAAACAAATTTCATGAAAATATGATTTTTCATAGCCCACATAAAAATGTTATGTTCAAAAATCACAAACGTGCCATTCATTAGCATAAAGAACTATGCCCAAGGTCAAGTGTATATATTCATGGTTGCTGGTATAATTTAGTTTTGGTGGGGGAGAGGAGGGAAGAAGTGAGGGGACAAGTTAAGAGGGGGTACCTACCTCAAACAAGTTTTCTGCCAGGTAGTCAGGCGACACGCAGGGTATGCCTTGCGCTATAAACGCACCCACGTCATCCTCATAGTGTCTGTCTACAAGAACGTGCGTAAATTGAGATGCTGTCAGGTTCAAATCCTTCTTGGGGCTGGTCCAGGCTTTCCCATCACCGCATTCCAAAAATCTACAAATAACAAGATGGTGATACATTAAAGCAACATATTTAATATGTAATGTTTATAAATCTTACATTTGAAGATATTTAATGTACTAAGGTCATTTATCGATCTCTGGCCATAGGCTTTGTGATACATCAACCGCATCACATTGAATTTTACTCCTAAATATTTTAAATATGCTCTGATTGTATTTGAACCAATGTTGATGCAAATAAAGAATGAAATGAAATGAAATGAATATGAATATGAGAATATTGCAGAAATATTAGATAGGGTTAATGAAAATGTCGACGATTGAGAATTGTTTTTAAGAGGTTGGTCGAATTGCAATTCGATCAATGCAAGGTTGTCAGTCAGGTCCTGGAAATTCAGGCCTCAACTGAGAACACTCATTTCCAGGCAGAAAAATGGTGTGCTTGATTCCAAAAATTGTGCAAAAAAATTTTCACTTTACAGGTGGTATCAGATCAGTTCAAAATGTATCACTACCAGCAACCTGCCACTGTTCGGTTTTTTACATATTTATTTGAATTTGTATAAATAATATGATGTTAAAGACTATAGTCGCGTGAAGAAAACCTTTGCACTTTAACGCGTCTTGTGCGCCGAGGTTAAAGTTCACACGCAACTCACGCGATGCTCGTGATTTGACAGTTTTGTGTCTGTGTGACTTGATGATCGATTTGATTGGTTTGTTGTTCACGCAACTCACACGATGCTCGTGATTTGACAGTTCTGTTTCTGCGTGACTTGATGATCGATTTGATTGGTTTGTTGTTCACGCACGGTGCGATTTGGTCCCGCCCAGAATGAAAAGGTTTGTTTCAGATGACAATAATTGCATTTTTGAATGCAACAGTATTATAGGAAATCTTGAATTTTGCAATAATTTTTTCCCCTCCCTGTATGCTCATATTGGTTTTTGTGCATTAATCAGCTGCTTGCTGCATACTTCAAGATTTATAGAGTATAGCTCAGTGTCTTCAAGGAACATTACATTCATTTTCATGCAGGGCTAGAAATTCGGCAAGAATCCGAGAATCCATTCTCGCAGAGATTCTCCCTAGAGGACTTTGCGAGAATCCAAATAGATTCTCGTAAAGTGAGACGGACACATTGTGTATGAATGTAAAGAATCCGAAGATTCTTGCCGAGATTCTCCCCTAGTAAATTTGCAAGAATCCAATAAAATTCTCGCAGCAGTGAACAAATTTCTAGCCCTGTGACATGCAATGCAATCAGAACTTCATAAACTAAACAAATATCTTTAGTAAATGTCTCGCAGCTTAGAAAACATACAACCCAAGCCAAAAAGATTTTCAAATTAAAAAAGATCTCAAGACAATACCTTTTATAGACGGTAGGTTTGCGTCTCTTATTCTCCACCATAATGAGCACCTTCCATCCCGTGAAAGGCTTCCTGCCCGTGTCCTGTATGATCCGATGCCACCTGGCTGGCGCCATCGCCATCTTGGTGCGTCCTTCGGGGTCATTGATATGCCGAATGCCCCATTGGTACTGTTCTTCATTCAACCATTTTCCAGCTTTGGCGCTTTCTATCAAGTAATCCTTTGACAGGACCCACTTTCCTGTTGAATTGAGTTAAAACAGTGAAAATGATAAAAGTTCATGAGTGAGAAATGAGTCTTCCAATTATACCACAATGTCTGATATGCTGTTTTGTGTCTTCGGATTGTATAATTATCTTAATTCTGAATTTTGAATAGAGAGCTTGTACTTGTACATGTGGTCTAGAGGAAACGCAGGACTCCGAATCAGTAGGTCATGAGTTTGAGGCATTTCATCTTGATAGGTAACTCCGTTGACCCAAGCGCATAAGGGAGCTATTGGAAAAAATAACAACCTAAGTGCTTATAGGTTTAGTGCCAAATTGGCCTTGGCTGCAGTCAAAATCTAGTTTACAACAAAATGATTCTGAAGATTTTCTGATAATGATCATCTTTGGGTGGATACTGTTACAAGTTTAATAAATGTCCACAATTATTATCATTAATATTACAGAACAATTACAACTCTGGAAACTACTTCAGACACATTCCTTAGGTGCAAGGTGACCTTTAATATAGCATTAAGCCACCTATATCATAAGCGTAACAATTATCTAAAAATAACTCATGTTTTTCTGCAGTGAAACTTAAAACCAGGCATCTCTTCATTTTCCTTCTTTTTTGTGAATTTTTTTTGTGAAATTTGTAAAAAGATGAGCTTAGTGTCATTTTGTTGCAGCTTAAATATCACACATCTAACATGATTTTGTTATTTTATTTTGAAAACTTGCAAAAATTAATCAAAATTACCTACAGCCAGTCATTTTCTCTACATCGTTGTATTGCCAGTCGCCATTTGTTTCTAAAGGTCCTAGACGTACAAATACCTGTACATGTATGTCTGCTCACGCATAGTTAACTTACCGGCAGCACATGCGCAAAGGTACTTCTCACTCCTTAGTGGCTTAAAACACACAATGTGGGTGCAATCACTGGTATATTCCTGCAACAAATGATGGTCACAACAGAATAATTATTAGGTCAATTATTTAGTTGATCACACTACATTTTTTGTAAAAATCCTGGTTTTGTCAGCTTTGGTGTCAGTGTATTCCCACCCTTGAGTGGTGTTACAGCAGGTTCTGTAATTCATGTAATGTGTGTATTTTTTCTATTGCTATACTTATGTTATTTTCTTGTTGACAATGCCTAATAAAAAACAAACAAACAAACAAACTAAATACATGGCTCAAAATTATCCTAAATCTTGGACATGATATCAGAGGTTTGAGTAAAGCAAAATCCATTACTAAAATATTAATTTGACAAAACCAGGCGCTAGAGAAATGGTTTAGACAGGAAAAAGATGGGACTTTTATGTGGCTTTTGAACCCAGATAATTCACTACAACCACGAATGCTCAACAGTAAATCATTTCAAAGACGAGGAGCTGCAACTGATAAAGCACAATCACCCAATTGCTTCTTGGAGCGGGGCACAGAGAATGTGATAGTAGATTCAGAACAAAGAGCATATATACATGGTCCTATATTGAGGTGACTTCCGTTTAAAAGCTTTGAAACAAAGGCACAGCACCTTTGAATCCTCTCAGGTATGGGGAACCAATGAAGGGATCGTAGAATTGGTGGAGTGGTTCATTGATAAAAGTCATTAAATTGATATTTTTAAGTGGGAATTTTTCTTTTTCTTATGTACATCATTTGTGCAATACGTTGGTGACGTCTGGCATAATCATGATAAATGCTGTTTTTGAGAGACTGGTCAGGTTATGGTGCATTCAGAGCAAGGGTTTAGCTAGAGAGCCGTCCACCTGTCATTTGGACGGGTGATAAGGAAAATGGACGCCCTGTAAAGTGCAAAGGCCGTCCAATAAGGCATCCAAAAATGTGTTTTACCATATGAAATTCAATGTTGAATGTTAGAATAGAGAGTATCCACTTCACTCATGCGTGATCGCAAACAAAAGAGGTCATTCCCTTAGTAATCTTTATTCAATTAATGACCCTGAATCTGGCGGGCTATTTTGAAGCAGTTAATATGCTAACGTGCATGACGTTCCTGAGGCTGCTCTCCTGAATGGTCTGAATATTGTATAGCATTCCCGCAAAGATGGCCGCTAATCCAAAACACGGATAACCTCTATTTATCTTCAATAATCATCATCATCACAAAATCTGATCAATGTACTTTGTGGACTTCAAAATGGGCTTTATAGGCCTACCGCGTTGTGTCTTGTTCATTTGACGGAAGGTCGCAATATTGGTATAACTTTAATAATCATCGTCTTCTTTGTCATGTATGAATATTAATCATGCTGACATCACAATGTCTTGGTTGAAGTCCGCCATTTCGCCCGGCCTTGGTATTTGGACGCCCTACTTTCAAATCCTAGCTAAACCCTTGATTCAGAGTGCAGCGATTTCATCACTGCAACATCGCTCGATATGCAGTCTTTACAGGCGCTATAACACTGTATGGAGTGGGGTTTGAACCCCACCCTTTTTATCCAGACACCCTTTATACTGAAAGTTCTCTGAGCCCACCCTTTTTAGAAACTTGGATCAGTTTTTCATACTGATGGGCAAGGTGTTAGCCAGAGGGGTGTCCAGCTGTCACTTTGGACACCCTGTTTTCAAATCAGACACCCTAGAATTCTTGATTTTTATAACGGGTGAATAGGAAGTGGACACCCTGTTTTATGAAATCGCCCACTTCGGCTCATTTTGGACACCCTATTTCAAAATCCTAACAGCATGCTGATGGGGCACTGAATTGCACTTTGGTTTAGCTCGGCAATGTAGAAAACATAAATGGTGACAAAAAAAATATTATATCACAATGATGATATGCTCATTCTGACTCTTGGGGTTTTTCAACATAATTTCAATTTTAGTCAAAGGGTAAGAAGCCCACCCTTTTTATTTCAAACCCACCCTTTTTATCAAGGCACCCTTTTTACTAGAAATTCTCTGAACCCCACCCTATTGACAATTTTTGGATTTTTCTAGACCCACCCTTTCTAAAGCGTGCTGTGCATACAGTGTATAAGAAGCACACTTTAAAATTTTAAGATTGCATATCGAGCAATGTTGCTGCGATGAAATCTCTGGAGTCTGAACGCAACATTACAGAAAACACAAAATATTTTGATTCAGGTCTTAGGCTAATCCGTCCCCCGCCCGCATTATTAAATTTGGGCCGCGTTTGCCGACCAAAATCTGAAAATAATTCATTATTTTGAAAAAACGATGTCCAAAAGTCAGCAAAATTTGTCTAAACAAATGCCTGATGACACATTGAATCATTCATAAAATGAAAATTGCAGCACTAATGCAGTGCTAACATGTGTACATAATAAATAAAATAGTTATTATATTCATAGTATTAATATTCTGTGGTGTTTTCAGTATATCAACATCAACAGCATTAAAATTGTAACTAGAGTGTAACAGAATTAAATGTTTAAACAGAGACGTTTATGTTTTTTGAGGTATGTTTTTCTTTTTAGTTGAAGGGTCTTAATCATAGTTTTTGGGTCTTGGTAGATAGGATTTCACTTTTAAATTTCAATTCTTGTTGTTTCAGGGTCTAAACTTTGTTTTAAATCATAGGTTCTTGATCATCTTTTTTGTTTGTTTTGTTCATATTCTCAGACTTAATAGTTTTAGTTTTTTGTTTTTTTGGGGGGGGGTATTTTTATACATATAGGTTCTTGCTTTTGTAAATTTCTTGTTGCAGGGTCCTAGTTTTGGGTCTCGGTAGATTCTCTTTGTTGCAAGGTCTTGTTCTTAGGTTTAGGTCTTGAGCAGGTTCGTACAAGTTTTAATCTTAGTTTTGGATCCTAGTGGATACCGTATGTTCTAGGTTTATTGTTTTAATTATTATTTTTGTTGCAGCCTCTTAGTTTTGGGTCTTAGTAGGTCTTGCTTTTTTGAAAATATCAAGTGTTGCGGGGTCCCAGGTTTGGGTCTTGGTAGGTTCTTACATATTTATCTTTATTGCAAGGTCTATTGGGATCTTGAGTAGGTCGATGCCTTTTTTACATATATATTTATTTTTGTTTTGGGGTTATAGCTTTGTATCTTAGTAGGGGTTTTTTTGCGAGGTCTTAGTAGGGGTTTTTTTGCGAGGTCTTTGCCTTAGTTTTGGTTCCTGGTCGTAAGGCTACTTCATTATTTTTGTTATGGCATCTTTGGGTCT
>JXSR01S014169.1:52793-63286 GCA_000969725.1 Ophiothrix spiculata | reverse complement strand
TAGCAAAGTTAGGCAGATGGTATACGTCACTGTATTAGCAAAGTTAGGCAGATGATATACTTCACTGTATTAGCAAAGTTAGGCAGATGGTATACTTCACTGTATTAACAAAGTTAGGCAGATGGTATAGTTCACTGTATAAGCAAAGTTAGGCAGATGGATACGTCACTGTATTAGCAAAGTTAGGCAGATGGTGTACTTCACTGTATTAACAAAGTTAGGCAGATGGTATAGTTCACTGTATTAACAAAGTTAGGCAGATGGTATACGTCACTGTATTAGCAAAGTTAGGCAGATGGTATACTCACTGTAGTAGCAAAGTTAGACAGATGGTATACTTCACTGGGAATACCCAAATATTGTCCAGTATTGTCCAATTCTGGTTAAGGTTTAGTATTCCAGTATTGTTGATCAAAAATACTAGTTATACAGGGTGAGGAAATTGTTTACAAGAAATCTGTTCGTAATTTTCAAATTTGATTATATTTGGTGAATAGCATATTTAATTAGCTGTCATGAGAATTTTAATTTGTTGAAATTGACCAATGCATTCAAAACTTACAGCCGTTTAAGTAAAGGTACCCAATTTTGATGTCGAACAAATTTGCTTCATGAACTCTTTACCGTACAGCAGTAGGTAATATCTTATTGTTTGTGCATTGATGAACTTGAAGCTGTATTCAAAATGATAAACGTGCACGCATTGTACAGAGATTCTGAAGAAGATACAAAGATGGAGATCAAAGTAATGATGGTCATTTCAGATATTAGTGCACATTCTTGACAACCAATGCCAGGAGATAAATCATGGTACAACAATGTAGTAACCGGCACTGGCAATGTTTGCAAAAAAGTATAGACTAAGTATCATCAGAATCATAGTACGTTTGAAGATCTATTTTGATTGTAGTTTACGGATGTCAACCAGGTCCCATCACCTCACGCTCTTTAAAATATTGTTTATAAGCTAGAGACCACACAACTCTTCATACCAGAAACAAGGAAGGCTTTGGCAGATCCTGATCCAGATGATTCAACAAAATAACAACCAAATTAGAAGAGCTTATGGAGAGATCTGAACATTAACTCAAGAGTCAACCCACTACCCGATATTTCACAGTCCACATTCAACAGCCTATTTTTTCTTTTTATTTAATATCCATAGACGTTCCTATCATAACAATTGAAAGAAACATCAGCCCTTGTTACCAGTACGCACGTTAACTAAATAGCGTAGTTTGTTCACCGTTCAAATTGGATACCTCTACTCAAATGACTATAACCTTAGAATGCTTTGTCTGATTTCAACATAATAAATTTTCTATGAAAGCTAATGAAATATGACATCTTATACAGGAACAATTTTGCAAAAGAATAAAAGGAACTTATTATATAAAATCACTGATTAGATTACACTTTATTTTGACTCACCCTGTATACCAGTATTACCAGCAATTTCCCCAGTAACTCCTTTTTTATGACTATATTGCATTTTGCTTTGAGTACCTTTCTTTTTGCCTTCCTTTTGAGCATTGTCCGCGTCCCTGCGTCTTGTCCTGTGGTTGGTGTATTCTTTGAAACTTTTTAGTTTTTTGTTTGGGGAGGACATATCACAGGCCTTTTGTTTGGCCTACCAGCCCTCTCCTTAATAACTGTGTTGTTTTTAGGCCTTGTCAAGATTTTGCTGTTTCTATTAGTGCTTGTTTTTTTATATTATATTTGTTTGTTTTGGATGTTTTATGGAAAATAAAATGAACAATGAACAATAAACAGAGCAAAATTGGCCATTGTTACTTGAATAAGCAAATTTTTAGCATTTCACAATACTGGGACAACAGAAGCATTGACCAATACTGGGATGAAATGTGTGTACCAGTACTGTAAAAAAAATTCAACAATACTGGAACAAAAACACCCCCTGAATTGTTCAATACTGGTACGTTCTAGAATTGACCAATACTGGTATATACCAGTATCTGGGACCTAAAGTATACTTTTTCCCTTCACTGTATTAGCAAAGTTAGGCAGATGGTATACTTCACTGTATTAGCAAAGTTAGGCAGATGGCATTCTTCTCTGTATTAGCAAAGTTAGGCAGATGGTATACTTAATCAAATATCAAAGTTAGACAGAGATATACTTCACTGTATTAGAAAATTTAGGCAGATGGTATACTTCACTGTATTAGCAAAGTTAGGCAGATGGTATACTTCACTGTATTAACAAAGTTAGGCAGATGGTATACTTATTAGCAATGTTAGGCAGATGGTATACTTCACTGTATTAGCAAAGTTAGGCAGATGGTATACTTCACTGTATTAGCAAAGTTAGGCAGATGGTATACTTCACTGCATTAGCAATGTTAGGCAGATAGTATACTTTACTGTATTAGCAAAGTTAGGCAGACGGTATACTTCACTGTATTAGCAAAGTTAGGCAGATAGTATACTTCACTGTCTTAGCAAAGTTAGGCAGATGGTATACTACACTGTATTGGTAAAGTTAGGCAGATGGTATAGTTTACTGTTTTAGCAAAGTTAGGCAGTTAGTATACTTCATAGTTAGACTGTATATTTCACTGTATAAGAACAGTTATGATGATCGTATAATACTTCATTGATTTAGCATAGTTAGGCAGAAGGTATAACTATTTTTGCAAAGTTAGACAGATGGTATACTTTACTGTTTTAGCCGAAAACAGTTGCCCAACATATTTTGTTAGGCAGTTGGTATACTTTACTGTATTAGAAAAGTTAGGCAGATGATATATTTCACTGTATAAGCAAAGATATGCAGAGGGCATACTTCACTGTATTTGCAAAGTTAGGCAGATGGTTTACTTCACTGTATTAGCAAAGTTAGGCAGATGGTATACTTCACTGTATTAGCAAAGTTAGGCAGATGGTATACTTCACTGTATTAGCAAAGTTAGGCTACCAAATTGCAATTTTGGGAACCAAATTGCAATTTTGGCAACTTTGTGTAATAATGTATAGGTTTTGCCTTGTGAATTGTTTTCCCTAGACTAAATTATCACATTTTAGTGATTTGGGGCATTGTACATGATTCAAACATTATAAACATTTCCATTTTGTCTTTTTTATAGGTATTAAGGTCGCTCAAGATTCTCACAATTTCTAAAATCGGATCCGTAAAGCTGTTGTAAAACTCTTGGTAAACAGAGTATGAAACAATAGAGTGAATCAACTTTGGAATTTGTCAATGCTGAAATATCAACACTAGCACATCACTATCGATCAATTGTCTGAAGACTGCATGAAACTCAGAGTTAAAGCTTCATTCAACAAGATGTAACAGACTCTGCATCGACATCAAGTAGTGTGCATGAAGACAGTCTCATCTCTAGGAGTTTGTATCCTGTAGGTATTTGTATGAGATGGACAGTTGAGGTGACCAAGGTTTTATGAACAGATTTATAAAACTTGATCATGTTTTGTCAATTTGACGTACCTAGAATCAAAAGATCAAATTATTCTTACCTAAGTTATGAATTAAGAACAAACTATTCTAACCAGATGGAAATCAGCCTTTGTGGCTTTTGGTGCTATCGTTTGTCTTATCAACATGTTTATCTATAGAGGTCATCTGATAGAATCGGGAAAAGACCTTATATCGGCCTGGTTGTGTGTGTAGGGGTGACTTAGGGTTGGGGTATGTTAGTCTGTCTGTGAAATATTTGGTATGTACTTTTGGTTGACACTTTTTCAATTTACTCTAATTCAAAGATCAGATGAAACTTGGAGATTTTATCATTGTAACATTGCATTTAAATTTCAATGCTCACTTCTGGTAGTGTGTAAAAACTGTGTATCAGTAGATGTTGAGTGATGTTGTAGTGATGAAATTGCTGGACTCTGAATGCACTGTTATACACCACCCCAAAGGTGGAGCATTCACACAGGGGACCAATGATTTGACACGAGTTGGGAATCACTGAGATAGGCTAAACAAAATTTATTGGACGGTGTAAACACAAATTCAAATTGCATGGCCATATTGTTTGTTAATACAACCCCTGCCCTGGGTTTTCGTTTACTTTGTCCAATAAATATTTGCTTTGCCTATAGAGTAAAGTTTCTTGCAAAAGGAAACCAGGGGTTGTGGTCGGACCGTGGCTGCAACCTGGAACCTACAATATTTTTGAGTTCTTTCTCAAATGGCTCAGCCATGCTGCCTTTTGTGGTGGCAGATAAGGAATGCGATGGTTTCATTTCATATCAGGAGAATCAACATTCTTGAGTTTATGGTAATAAGATGATGTGGCAATAAATGGGAGCCATGCATCTAGTTTATTATAGAAATGTGTAGTTTCAACTGAAATATCAGTGTTGGCAGCCAGTCAGTGTTTCTTCAAAAGGTTTTGAGTTAGGGACAAACTGATTCCACAGAATTGGCAAAACAAAAAATTATTGGAGAGTGTAAATAAAAATCCAGAGTTCAGGGCCCCATTGTTTCAAATGTGATCCCCACTCTGTATTTTTGTTTACATTGTCAATTTTCACCGCTCGTGTTCCAATAGACCTTTTCAAAAAAGACTATCCGAGAATTTCCGAAGCTGATTTTACACTTTCCGGCAATTGCCAAAAGAAAAAGTGACTCTCCAACACAATAACCAGAATGTTAAGTTCGCGTTCTCGTTAATTGGTTGCGTACGAATTCAAACTTGGAATTAGCGTCAGCACTACAGAGTCACTTTCAGTTTGATCGCCCTGATGCAACTTCAAAGTTAAGCTTAATCAGTGCAGATCAGCCGATTTCAAATGTAAATTTCACTCTTTATGTCGGTGAGCTTATGGTACCATCGGCCAAAAGTTGTTCAGAATGAGTGTATCTAATATTGTATGGGTCTGGTTCTATTTATTTTTCACTTTTATTGCACTGAAATGCGAGTGATTTTTCGGACTTTTTTGTTGACAAAATCGTGCATACTAATGAGCTTATACGTGATTGGTTGAAAAAATGGCCATGTGATCAATGTTCCGGAGATTTCCGAATGGATTTTGAAAAGGTCTATGGCGTGCCATGCGGCCTTAGCGGGAACACTGGTTCTCGGTATCATATGCTAGTTTTTAATGCTTAATTCTAAACTTTAGAAACCTCTAACAGATAATTTTTAAGTTTCTACAAAATAAAAAATGAAATCAGATATGTGACCTGCTCTGTCGAAACCCAGACAAAGTCGCACAAATCCCTTTTTCAAATTTTACCAAATTTAAAATGGCAAAATTATAAGCTTTCCAATGATATATCACACTCCAGGATCGCTCATTGTTTTGTATGTCAAAAAGTGATATTTAGGTTGAAAAATCCTTTGTTTTCTATTGATTTGTAACAAGTTTATTGGGCTATATCTCTTTAAGTGTTCTGGCGACTTTGTCCGGGTTATGTGGGAGCAAGTCACATATTTACTTTAAATTACAAAATGAGTGGTGCTCTTGCAAAATGAGCGAAAGTCAAGATTTTCAAAATTGAGTTTATGGCATATATTAATTCTCTATAATCTCAGCTTTCGAATGATAGATAATATGTCATACTTTCTTTCTTTCTACAATCTTCATTTGAAATTCAAGGCAGTCCACTTAAAATCTTTTAGTAAAAAATTGTCGCAAATCAATTTTAAAGATACTGATTGCTATAGTGTATGATAGCAAAATCCAATTACTGGTGAACAATTGCACTTCCCGACATATTTGACCTTCAAAACGCATAGATTAACACTTATGCATTAATGCAATTTATGTCAAAAAACGAAATTTGATTTTTTTCACCACATTTTTACATTAGCAGCCATTTCTTCAAAATCTTCAATTGTGACTTTCTGCTCATTTTGCCAGAGCACCACTCAAATTGATTTGTTTGAGGAAACAAGATAGTAATAAAACAAAAAGTGATTTTGCATTGGTTAATCTTGCATGTAAATTTGTTATGAATAAAACATAACTTTTAATTGTACTATTTTACAAACATTTGTATTTACATAATTTACAAAATGATAACATTGTTATAGTACATGATTATGCAGCATATAGTCTTCTCTCGATCTGGGTAAATCAACTATTCAGATATACTCTTTAATTAGGTTAATTCAAAACCCTGATAACACACACCGATTTTCAGGTCACATGCACTTATTTTATAAATCAAGGCCTCCATTTTTTCCGTAATATGGAAAACGGAAAAAAATCACGGAAATGGGAAGTGTAACATGGAAAATGTAAAATCATGTAATGTAATTAGCAAAAACCTTAAAGTTGTAGGTTCCTATTGTAACTTATGTGTAATCTACTTTTTTCTGATGACCTTGACCTCTGAAATGCATTCTATGAGATTTGACCCTCAGATTGTTTCTTGTTTACTCTTCAGAGGCAAAGCAAAGTATCAAACCCTGGGAATAAGGCTGTTATGTAAATACGTAAGAAAGGAAAATAGGTATACCAATTAACTTTACACTTTTTGCTATATCTTAAAAACTTCTCAAAATAAGTTTGGAAACTTGTTTTTGCCATCTATATCTCATTTGATGAATCTTGTTCATCTATTTGATGCATTATTTGATATAGCTAGCAATCTTTTCTTTAGAATGACACCAAATTTGGAACAAGAGCTTGCTTTATGGCTGAATAATTCCACTTTCTTAGCAGTTGGGTCACAGACAATGTGTGACAAAATTGAGCAGTATCTGTGTCATCCTATTGATTATAATGCTTTCGGATTAATAAGTTAATGGGTGAATGAATGAATCAATCAATCAATGATACACAGTACTTGCATGACATGCATACCCCATTAAGGAGTCTATTTGTACAGGGGACCAACGGCTTTATGTGACTTCCGAACCACGGAGCAAGTAGAGAAAAGTTTATTGTTGCTGGTATTCATTAACAAAACAATGTTCACCTTAATTAAAATCTCGGTGTGCACCTGTCCTTAGCATCCCATTTCACAGAACTTTTTAACCCTCTCACGCACCGTGTCCTCAATTGAGGAAGGCACACATATGATAGGCCCTTGAATGATAAAAGTATAATATGTGATGGCTCACCCCGAAAAGGGGGACTTTGAGACAGAACACTTTTCGAGAAACTGATGAAAATAGGCAGCAAAAAATAAAGATAATAATAAGAATTTCCAGCAGATTTTCTGTTGTAAAATTTTATTGCCTTGATCAATTTCAACAAGTAAGGTGTCATTTTAAAGCTAAGAAAATGATGTAACAGATGAATTGTAAAATCAAAATTGACAACATCTGCAAAGTCCCCCCTTTCGTGGTGAGCCATCACATATTGTCTTGATCAATAAACAGGCACTTGATCACTTGATAAAAGAAAGGTACTACAGTGGAACCTCGTTAACACAAAATCACTAGGGCCAAAGAGTTTAGTTTGGGTTATCAGGATTTTGTGTTATCCAACTGATATCACATATGAAATCAATACATGGGACCCAACAATCATTTTGTGTTATCAGGGTTTTGTGTTAACAGATTTTGTGTTAACGAGGTTCCACTGTATCTAAGAGATTGAGACTACAGATCCCAGAAGCATATGTGATACAACATGGAAAGAATAATCACATGGCTAAACCTTCATGTTGCTTAGGCCAAAAATAAAAAATTGTTTGTTTGGCCATAATGCCCTTTCAGAGGAAGGGTCAGTGGGTGGGACAACATTGGTTTTTTTAAACTTTTTTGTATTTTTTCTTAGCCATAAAGCTGTACAAATGTAAAACAAAGCCAAAATATAGGTTGAATATGAATGATTTAAGAATTTCAACACCCAATAAATGTTTTAAAATGATGAAGAAGATCAAAGGACCTGTTTAAGGGGCCTGTTAATCCCGGCAGCTTGTTCTAAAGCAGAATTTAGTTTTTCTGCATTTTCTGATACTTCAGCTTGTTATCTTTTATTACAGACAATAAAATACTAAAAAACAAAACTTTTAAACTTATTTATAGGCAAAATTTAAAGATTATTTTGACATTTTACAGTAAAAAAACATGTGGCTGTTGGCGGGAAAATATGGGCATAGATACGCGTCCTATGTTTTGCGTTTAGGTTGCGTGTTTTGGTGTGCGTGCCTTTTTGCGCGACAACAAGTACTGCGGGCGCGGGTGAACGCGTTGCGTTATGTTCTTGCATGAGCACATTTGTTAAAATCCCGCAATAAACTTGTCAATGTTGTAAACAAAGACCAAATAATTGAACATTGGTATTTTAGATTTCTTTCAATATTTACAATATAAGGGGCTTAAAATTGGATCTGAAAGTTGAGCACAATACTTACCAATAATATCAATTTCATAATAAGTTTTAATGTCCGATGCCCAAGGTTTAGACCTCAAAATTCATGGATTTTAGGTCAAAATTAGCGATTTCTTCATTAAACATGGGATTTCTTCATTTCAGTTTTGATGAAAAAACATCATTTTTACGGGAAACGTAACTAAAAAAACTAAAAAGTACAAAGAAAGCTTTTTCAACCATTATGTTCAGTATATCAAAATCTAGGATCGCGTTTCTCATTTTTCAATTTAAGGTCCTAAAATCAAAGATATTCATTAGTTTCTATCAAAATTGATGCATGATAAATGTCGGAAACGGCACAATCAACATGGTTTTCATTATATTTCGAAAAATTCGGCTTTATTTGAAAAAATAAAAAATGCGATCCTAGATAATTTTGTGCAGTTTCCAAAAAACGATATGTGATAAACTGGCAATAGCAATTTTTTTAGTTACTTTTCCCGTTTCATGTTTAGGCAAAAATCACCGTTTTTTGCTATTGTTTCCAAATATGGTCATTTTTGAACCAAACCAATAACATAAGCAGATTCCTTGTCAAATTTCCTTCCTAGAAATGTATACTTTTCTTTACTGTAACTTAATATTTTTAGACTTATAAGCCATAAAAGAAAGTCAAAAAATAAGCCTTAACAGGCCCCTTAAAGCACTTATTTGCTGAGTTACTTTACTTTGAAAATAAGGTTTGGTATTCTTAAATAAGTTCATCAGGTTTGTTGACAAATCAAGATAATAAGATTCTTTCTTCAAAACCAGTAAATTGACTGACCGAGTATACAAAACTGTCAAACGCAAGTCAATTTACTGGTTTTTGAAGAAGGAATCTTATTATCAAGGTTTGATATTCTTTTGTACAGTAAAAACTTTTTCGTAGATATTCAAAATTAGGGTCGGTTTATTTTGGCATTATTTTGATATTCCTCCACAATATTATGTGACCATGAGATCAATGAATAAGTAAAATGTAGGTTTCACCATGATGGGTTTTACCAGCAATGTGATCTGTGAAAACCTCATCTATGAAATTAGTAACAAGTAATAGATATCTCAGATTTTATCACACACCGTAGAGTGCCAGTATATGGCATGTCATATTTTTCTTCAAAATATAGCATTTACCACAAAATCAAGAGATGTGATTGGCTAACAGATGCTAAAACTTGCATTCATCTTAAATCAGAATTGATAATAATGTGTCGTAATTTATCAGCCACATTGTCAAGATGACGCGAAACAAAAACTGGAAAACATGCCATATATTGGCACTCTGGTATTTTATCTAGAGGCACATTTCGTCATGTGAATGCAAGAAAGTTGTATCTGCAATGGCTGCCATATGTCATCTTCATTTAACATCTTATCACTAGAATATGAAAACCCCTCGAATTTTTCCCCGTATGCCAGTGGCTCTTTAGAGCTAGTGACCTCAGATTGGACATTGTACAGTGTGCATTGCAAATTTATATATATAAAAAGGCAGCTATTACAGATAAGACTCTTTTTCACGTACACAAATATTAAGTCAATCCTTGCAAAGTTATGCGTTCATTGATAAGCATTAACATTTTGAAGACTTTGCATTGTAAAACATGAAAAGGCAACCATTAAGTTTTACTTGTGTTACATTGCTTGCTGGTTAGATCAAGATACAACCAATGAAACATGATCAGGCATAACCCCTAAAACACACTTGACCTTTGTTGAAGTTTGGAATAGACACACATTCAAATCTATGTGTTGGCAAGACCACGAATACCCAAATATAAGCCCAATGACAAATGACACTAAATTCATCAGGAACACTAGAAGATACACTCCCGCTCAAAAATATTTCCGCATAATTAAAAATGTTCAGAAACCTCATTTTTTATAATGAACGACATAAAATCATCAAAGATTCATACTAGTATAGGTAAATTGTCTATTCATATGAATAAATCGACGTTTGTTTTAATATTTAATCTTGAATTGACATAGAAATGTCTGATTTCATTGGTCATATTGTACAAATACACCACAAGTACTACAAATCTCATTAATATGTAACATATCAATTTTTCATAACCTCATTATTACCTTGTAACCAGATAGAATATTTACAGGTTGTAAGTTTTAAAACAAATGCGCAGAAATGTATATATATAAACTCAATTTTTTATGTTCAAACGAAAG
>JXSR01S014169.1:2805-15373 GCA_000969725.1 Ophiothrix spiculata | reverse complement strand
TGGTAAGTTCGCCTTTTTCAAGATGGTTCAAGGAGAGTATGTTAAATATCTCCATTTATTATTAAGTTATTCAAGATGGTGTGGCATTTTAAAGGCATATGGGATGCATAGGAGATTGGTCTAATCTTTCAAAATTTACTTTTCAGTGTCATACGATAGATGATCTGATCTTAAAAGTTTCAAATGGTTACCATAATGAGCCACATTTTCATACATATCTTCAAAACGGAACATAGCTCAGCTGTGAAATTTCACATGGGTTATGAGAAAAATATAAGCAATATTTTGGTGCCAAAATTTCAAAAAGTTTTAAAAAAAAGTTGAAGCAATCGTACTAATACTATGCTCCTTTAACATGTTTAAGCTATACAAAATACTAATTCAAGAAGATTAATCAATTCGTAACATTCCAAAATATTTATGGCAAATGTATGCAATTATTATCTTATTATCTAGTCAGGGAAGATGTGAAAATATATCATCTCTAATATGATAGGATAGGAAAAAGGGGATGGTACTAATTTAATTTCCCTTTGATCAGTTTTCAAATATGTTTAGGATCCGTATATCTTCGATCAGTGTGTTTAATGAAAACGAACTTGGTTTTGGTCAAAATCGCTCAAATTCATTTTAAAAACCCAACCTCAAATATTTTTGAGAAAAAAACCTTCGACCTGATGTTGAACTTGTCCAACGCTCCTTACAATATCTCATCCATTACCTAAATGTTGTGATGTACATACATCATGATAAGTGTAAACTATCTATGTGGTATAAACATTGTCAAACCTACAAAACGCACACAATCCCTATAATTATTTAGAATTCCAAGATTATAGTTATAAACACTGAGGTTTCGTATAAGGAATAAATTTAAATCAAGTCTTTCGACTGTTATCTTGTTTAATTTCAGCGTTATTGAACAAAATTGTTCATCTATTAACAATTGCAATAAAGTACAAATACTAGAAAAATTTGTGCGATTAAAAAAGTGCTACAGCTAATACACTAAACTGATGCATAATAATGATCATGACCAATGTAAATGTAGAAGGGAATTCATATGTACTGTATATTTAAGAATATGAACACATACAAAACAAAGAATTATGGATTATACCTTGACCATTGTAGAGCTACTTCGAAGCTGCAATATCATATGTATAACGTGAAACTCAATTAAATCCAAAATAGGATATCCTGTGATGATCTTTATCATGTGTATCTCCATTTGAGTTTTCTATGGGTTGCAATTTTTGTACACGATTTTACGAGATTAAAATATGTTATTTGTCTGTACAAGTATTTCTTTCTAAGGTTGTCATAGAAAAAGCATCTGTGTTTTTTTCATATATAGATGTATATATACGTGCAAACCTGCATGCTTCTTGTCATGACTAAGGCATCAATTTTACACATTTTACATTTTATAAAATTCATTCTCCTTTAAAACACACGCCCATAAAAGAAACATCAAAATCAACATAATATATAATGTGGACACATTAATGTCATGATGTAAAACGTAGTTTGAAGCAATTGGAAATAAGATTTCCCCCTGATATTAAAGTAACTAATTTGATTTTGATTTCTTCTAATGTAGATTAAGATATAAATAAACTTTACATGTACATACCGGTACAAGACATGTGCAAATGAGCAGATGAGGCGCCTCGATAAAGTATGGTGTTTACATTTTGTATACAATTAATACACTGTTTATTAAAGCGATTGGCAAGTTAGATGAACTTGACTTCTATAGCTACTGATAAGATGTCAATGTCAAAGCTACACAGTCTCTTTTGAATTTCTAAAATAAGTAAAATGTGATGACTCACCCCGAAAAGGGGGACTTTGCGGCAGAAAACTTTTCAAGAAATAGATGAAAATAGGCAGTAAAAAATAAAGAAAATAATAAGAATTTCCAGCAGATTTTCTGTTGTAAAATTTGATCACCTTGATAAATTTCAACAAATAAGGTGTCATTTTAAAGCTTAGAAAATGCTGCAACAGATAAAATGAAAAAAATCAAAATTGATATCATCTGCAAAGTCCCCCCACCCCCTTTTCGGGGTGAGCCATCACAAATATGCATTAATACCCCGGGCATGGATATTATCCCGTCTGTTAATTTAAATGTTTTTTATATTCACATCGTATACTTTATTGTACCCCAAACTATACAAAATGTCTTCATATGATCAATGGCTGGTATCTATATAATTGTCTAGTCTATATTATCAAATCCTGACATGTTTCTAGTTCTCCTAAGAACTACCTTCTGCGTGAATATAGAATCACCCGAGTTCTGGCTTGAAAATTAGAACATTGGCGGATGTTAAAATCAGGGAATAGGGAAAAATCAAGGAACTTAAATTTACTTGTTTGATTACCATTTAGGAACTATGGTATAAATTATGGCCAGTTTAATAGCCGATGTATTACCAGGGTATTACCATATAGGGACATCAAAACAAACATAACTGCTATATATTGACAACAAAAGCAAACTAACGATTTATCATTTTTATCAGGGAAGTGAAAATCCAAATTGTTTAATATAGCTCTAGTTTATGTGACAACTCATAATAAATAATAATGGAGCTTGAAGGAAAAACCCGAAAACCCATTATAATTTCAACTTTTGAAATACGGTGCCGTTTAAGGGGGGATATATCATTGGAAGGGCTAAAAATGAAATCTACATATTTAAATCAAGGAAAAAAATACCTTTCTTTTGCTTTTTGTTTGACAAAAATCGGAGCTTTCGTTCAAAAGTTATGGTCAAAAATTGACCTTTGTGAATTATAATTTCTTATGTTTTCTATTGTTTTTAACATCTTATGTATTTTATTGTTTTTCAAGCTGCGATATTTAGTTTTTTTCCACTTTAAAAATCTGTATCTTCAGATAATAATAATAAATAATTCACCCTTTGAGCTGTAATTTTAATATCTATCTTTTAAAATTCAAGCACTAACTTTCTAATTCACAGTAAAAGTAAATCAGTGTTTCTAAAACATCCAAAAAATAAAAAACAGTGTTTCTAGACTTAATTACCTATATCTAAAAAGTCAATTTTAACGATATGGCATCACTGCAAACAGGATTTCTCAAAAACAATTTATCCTAGAGAGATGGGATAAAAAGCAAATTGGAGTATAATATCTACACTATGGGATGAACTAAAATATTGTCATTAGCCACATGGGAACTTGTTTTAAGGGGGGTTATTTGTCAAGAAAGGAAAAACACATTTTTTCCACCAGTGCACCAATGACCCCCCTTAAAACAAGTTCCCTTGGGGTTAATAGCAATATTTTCTGTCAAACAAAAAGCAATAGAAAGGTAATTTTTTCCTTGATTTAAATATGTAGATTTCATTTTTAGCCCTTCCAATGATATATTAAGTAGCTTATTCCTTACACACATTCGTATATACGGTATATATCAAAAGAGTCTTTTAAGACTCTTTTGGATTAAAAACATGTTTATTTTAAAACATGTGAAATATAGCTTTATATAGCCTTTTGCATCAACTTTGCAATTAGAGTTCTTGTGAATTTAACCTTTTTGTTTTCTTTAATTTTGAAAGTTTTGTTTGCTGTAAGATTGTTTTCTAAAACAGATTGTAAACATTCTATTATGTAACAATATTAACAAAACAAAGTTTTTATAATTACAGTGCCTGACTTGAAATCATAAAAACCTGAATCATCTACATAGAAAACATCTTTATCCTATTATTCAAGCACTCTATATAGGGATCTAGATATCACAAACATACATTAAACAGAAGCAATTGAGAGGTTTCATCTTTAACTTTGTTTTCAGATTTTTATATGTCTGTTGTTGTTTTTTCTCACAAAATATTGGTTTCAATCGACATTGTAATAGATTGCATGCTTCTATATGTTTTGAAGTTGTCAATTTCGTTGCTTCAGGGTGTTTCGCATGGCTGACACGAACGCGACAAGTGGTTCCCTTCGGGACATATATCAGCGGGTTGGGTCCTGTGCCTTTGGCAATTTGGTGTCAATGATGAAAGAACACCAAAGCTTATCTAAATTGGTTGGAATGGCGGTTAAATTTGAAATTAAATCACAATTGATTGGCAATTTTGATTTGGCTTTTCTAAGGACTGAAGACTGAACAAGAGTCTGGATTACCATGGATGATAATGTTTGCGAAATTCAAGAGCAACTTTTGTGCGTTTCTGTACTATTCAAAATAATAATTAAATTTTATATAGGAGAAAATTAAATCTTCAGATGAAAATGATTAAGAATGTTAGTGTATTGCACATGATGACAATCTTATTGTAATATTGAAAAATAAAGATATTTTGTTCAGATCATATATGAGAATTTGATGCAAATACAGTTATCACTCGGTCATTTTAGTGTAAAAACGCCTTAAACTTAGTTTGTTTTTTACGAAATAACTCTATCTTTGAAAATATAAGTGAATGTCTTCTGTAGTGTGACTAAAATAATGTTTCTTTTTGAAATAAACGAAGGAAGAAGGGACAATTGTGAGGAAAAGAGGAAGAACAAAAATACCCTGGTAAGTGGAAAACTTTATCATCAAACCTATATTTTCAAATAAAAGGGACCATAATCCCATTTGAGCTATATCCGTCTTTTGGAATAATTCTAAATCAAAACTAAGTTATCTTTATTCAAGATGTTCAAGAAAAAGCTTCTTCAAGTATAGTATGTTAAATATCTAATAAGTGCATCCATTAACAAGTTATCCAAGATGACTTTGGTGAGACATTAAGGCGCATGGGATATATTTGAGCTGTTCAAAGAAGTAAATTTCAGGTTTACATATAAAAATGCGGGCAAATTCTTATATAGAAGATCAAACAATGGGTAACATTATGTACAATTTGTTGCAAAAGTATTCAAGTGTGACTTTTTTTCTATACTAGTATCTTATGATTATCTAAATTATACTAGGAAGAGAAAAATTTGAGATACAGGCTATGGGGCTTATCTACTTTCTCTAGATTAAGTTTTCTGATATATGCACGGTATGTTTGTATCTTCAGTTAACGCTTCAAACGAGAACAAACTTGGCTTAGATAAAAGTTGCTCAAGTTTCTTTGAAAAGTCAAACTCAAATTCTGCTGCGACCTGATGTTGACCTCTTCTAATGCTCCTTACAATATCTCATCCATTATCCCAATGTTATGATGTACATCATGATAAGTGTAAACCATTTATATGGTGTAAACATTATCAACCCTACATGATGTACGCAATCCCTATATATTTAGAATTCCAAGATTATAGGGCCTAGTTGTAAACACCGAGATTTCGTTAAGGACCAACTTTAAGAAAAGTCTTTTCACTGTTATATAGTATAATTACAGCGTTACTGAAACAAATACTCATGTATTAACAATTATTATAATAAATTGCAAATACTTGAGAAATTCCAAAATGGCGCTGTAGCTTACTCTAAAACTGATGCATCTTGACCAAGTAAAATGTAAGAAGGGAGTATGATCACATACCGGTGTGAAAGTAATCAAGGCCCCCTGGAATCAAAGTCCGCCTTCCATAGACTATAACGGAATAAAACGTGAGAGTTGTTAGCCTACTTTACAACCCGGACTGTAAGATCAGGGGACTGCTATTCTTATCACACCGGTACAAAACAAAGAATAATTGAAACAAGTGAATTTTTAAGTGTCTTGATTTTTACCTTTTCTGATTTGAATATCTGACAATGTTTTACATGTAATTTTCAAGCCAGAACTCGGGTGATTCTATATTCAAGCAAAAGGTAGTCCTTAAGAGATCTACAATCAGGGAAGAAAGTCTTGGCACAATTATCTTTGCATGTCACGCTTTCCCCGTCCCCCACTCAATGTTGATTCGAACACAAGGAGCATCTTTACATCCAACATTGAAACAGGGGTGAGGAAGAGGATGGTCAGAAGAGAAGAGTTCTTTTTTGCCTTCGACTTTACCCATCTCTTACTGTAATTTCCAGTGTTTTAAACAGATGAATGCACCTGAAAAGATTCAAGTATTCCAGCGACTTTTTCCCTGATTGTAGAAACATGCCAGGATTTGATATAGGCTAGACAATTATATAGATACCAGTCCTTGATCACATTGGGAAGGATACAATCATCACATGAAGACATTTTGTATGGTTTCGGAAGGATACAATCATTGAGACCTGTACGAGTGTGAATATAAAAAACATCCAAAATGAGTACACGGAATAATACAGGTTGTCCCAGAAAAAACCTTACAATATTTGCGTGTAATTTTCTTGGGTTTAACGGATAGTCAGAGAGTATGTAAACGTTGCATTTCATAGCACACTAATTACACTTTTAAATACTGTTTGTTTTATTTCAATCGGTAGTGTACAGCAAAGGTTGTGTTTTATCAAATATTTGGGTGGATTTTTGTCTGGTCCAGTTTCATGATTATTGGCCATAAAGTATACCTAGGGGTGTTTCTGAATGGAATAAGAATGGGTCACCTTGTAAAATTTATTATATCTGTCTTATATTTGCATCAAATTTGTTCTTTTTTTCAGCACAGATAACTGAATGTATGCACTTACAAAATAAGTATACATTGTTACGGTTGAATGATCAGATCAATGACAATACTCAATAGAACATCATTCAAGCGGAACTTACACAATCATGAAATTGGACTACAAAATTTTACATCCAAATATTTGACAAAGCATAACTTTTGTTGTACATTACCGATTGAAATGAAACAACGGTATCTAAAAGTTTAATTCATGGGCAATAAAATGCAATCTTCACATACTTTTTAAGTGTCCGTTAAACCCAAGAAAATTACTCGCAAAGATTGTAAGGTTTTTTTCTTGGACACCCTGTATTCATGCCCTATGTATTCATAGCCATTTTACTTGTTTTAAGAAACTAAAAAGATGGTGTGTGACTTTGACATTGACAGCTTATCAGTAGCTATATAGAGTTCAAGTTTATCTAACTTGTCAACCGCTTTAATAAACAGTGTATTAATTATACACATATCACAACTCAATATAAACAGCATATTTTATCGAGGCGTCCATGCCTAAACCAGTTGACCAAGTTTTTGTCATCAAATAAAATACTTTAAAAGTACCGAAATGTTTATTTATATCTTAATCTACTTTAGAATAAATCAAATTAGTTACTTTTATATCAGGGGGAAATCTCATTTCCAATTGCTTCAAATTACGTTTTACATCATGACATTAATGTGTCCACATTATATATTATGATAATTTTGATGTTCCTTTTATGTGTGTGTTTTAAAGGAGAATTAGAGGCGCACCATTGGATTCTCAGGGGAGGCATGGAAGGTTTTTTTTTTAACCCTCTGCCGCCGAAGACGGCGAAAAAAAAAATCTTGACCCAAAATGAGGAAGAAAAAGGTACTTCAAGTTAAAGAAAAACACCAAAAATTTAAATTAAAAATATTGCCGCCAAAGGTGGCGAAAAAAAATATTGCCGCCTTCGGCGGCTAAAAAAACTTCTATGCCCCCTAAATATCAAATGGTGCGTCACTTAATAAAAAGCAAAACGACTTAGTTTTTAGGGCAAGAAGCATGCAGATTTACACGTATGTGTAATGTATATGAAAAAACACAGACGCTTTTTTTTTCTGTGACAACCTTAGTAAGAAATACTTGTACAGACAAATAACATTTAATATCTCGTAAAATCGTAGACAAAAATTGCAACCCATAGAAAATTCGCAGGGCCTGCCATTTTGAGTTTCCAATAAAACATATTGCAACTTTGAAGTAACTCTACAATGGTCAAGGTATAAGCAAGGAGGACGGTATAACCATGGATGGTATAAACTATGGTCAGTTGAATAACCGATGTATTACCATATAGGGACATCAATCAAAACAAACATAACAGCTATATGTTGACAATAAAAGCAAACTAACGATTTATCAATTCTATCAGGGAAGTGAATATCGAAATTGTTTAATATTACTATAATTTCAGTGACAACACATAATAATGGAACTTGAAGGAAAACCCGAAAAACACGTTTTAACTTTGAAATACGGTGCCGTTCTTGTTTCAGATCTTTAAGTGTAAGTAGCTTATTCCTTACACACGTTCGTACAAGCCTGTAGCCAGGGGGTGCGGTGGGGGCGTCGCATCCCCAAATTTGACAATGTACAAAAAAGTCCTCAAAAAAGTCCTAAATGTCGATCAAAAGAACACCTAATTAAAGGACCTATAAACATATAAGTGTGGGTCGTTTTTTAATAAAATACAACCCAAAATGCTTGAAAAACTACTGAAAACCTTTTGTTTTGCTTGTCACTTTGTCAAAACCACTAAAATTAGTTTAGGGTCAACCAAAATGAAAATTTTTCCTCCAAAAGGTTCACTTTTTGAAAATCCGCACCCCCTTGGAAAAATCCTGGCTACGGGCCTGCGTTCGTATATTAAAGAGTCTTTTTACATGTTTAATTAATAACATGTAAAAATGTAGCTTTGTGTAGCCCTTTTCCATTAACTTTGCAATTAGAACTCATGTGAATTTAACCTTTTCCTTTTCTTTAATTTTTAAAGTTTAGTTTGCTGTATAAATGTTTTCTAAAACAGAGTTTAAGTATTATTATATGTCGGGTTTTTTCACAACATGTTGCTTTCAATCGACATTGTAGATTGCATGCATGGTTTTATCCCGGGGGGGGTACTTAGTACAAAAGTGGTTATGGGGACGTGCCGCAAATTCGGGTAGCAAAATCAGGCTCTCTGGTATTTCAATCGGTCCTTTTTCTTCCCAAAATGTGGTATTTTGATGGGTCATTTTTCAAAATTTTCCAAAATTTGCGCCAAATGGCGCAAATAGGACATTTCTTCACAAAACTTTAGACATTTTGTGCCAAAATAGCGCAAATTTGGGCGAAAAAATGCAATTTTTGATCAAACATGACTCAAAATTTGGAAGATTTGGTATATGGATGGGTCCCTTTTTCTTGAAAATTGGTATTTGGATGGGTGGCTTTTCAAATTTCCCTGCGGCACGTCCCTACCAAAACCAAACTTGAGTACCCCCCCCCGGGGGTTTTATGCTTTTGAAGTTGGCAATTTCGTTGCTTCAGGGTGTTTCGCCGGACTGACACGAACGCGACAAGTGGTTCCCTTCGGGCCATTTATCAGCGGGTTGGGTCCTATGCCTTTGGCAATTTGATGTCGATGATGAAAGAACACCAAAGCTTATCTAATTTGGTTGGAATGGCGGTTAAATTTGAAATTAAATCACAATTGATTGGCAATTTCGGCTGTTCTGAATGTTACATGGGTCTACCATGGGTTCATCTGATGATGTTTGCGAAAGTCAAGAGCAACTTCTGGAACAATAATTCATTTTTACAAAGACATAAATCAGAACTCGAACAGGTAAGTGGAACATTTTATCAACAGACCTATATGAAAAAGGGACAATAATTCCATTTGAGCTATATATTGGAATAATTTGCAACACGTGTATTGCGTTTGGGATGGTTGTGCAATCCGGGAAATGGCCTAGCCTGGCAGACAAGCAGATAGCTCGTAAAGTATTTTAAATATCTTAAACAGCTCAACTATATCCCAAACGCCTTAAAAATGTCTCACCAAAGTCATCTTGGATAACTTGATAATGGAAGCATTTACTAGATATTTAACATACTATACTTGAATTTTCCTTGAGCATCTTGAATAAAGAGAACTTTGTTTTGATTTGATAATGGGCTCTGTGCAATGATTAAAGAAGTTAATTTCAGATTTACCCAAAAAATGCAAATTCTAGAAGATCAAACAATGGGTTACCATGTGGTAACATTGTGTATCAATTTGTTGCAAAAGTATGCAAGTGTGACCCTTTTTTCTATATCTTCTTTAATATGTTATGATCAATCTATCTAAATTATGAGGATACAGGTTATGGTGCTTATCGTATTTCTCTTGACTCGATTTTGTGATATATGCACAATATGTGTGTATCTTCAGTTAAAGTATTCAATGAGAACGAACCTGGCTTAGATACAAGTTGCTCAAATTTCAATTTGTAAAAAGCGTACCTCAAATTCTGTTGCGATCTGGTGTTGAACTTGTATAATGCTCCTTACAATATCTCATTCATTATCTAAATGTTATGATGTCACATCATGATAAATGTAAACCATCTATATGGTGTAAACATTGTAAACCCTACTAGAGCTATACAGTCTCTATTTAGAATTACAAGATCAGGTACAAAAACTGAGGTTTCGTTAAGAACTCAGTATTATACATCATTCCCGACATAGGCAAGGCGATGGGGATAATGTAATTTCCCTTGAATCGATATCTTCAGTCAATGTTTTCACTGAGGACGAAATAAAACTTAAAAGTTGTTCAAATTTCTATAAAAAGCCAACCTCAAATTCTGCTGCGAAAAATAATCAAACTGATGCTGAACTTGTTCAATGCTCCTTACTATATCTCATCCATTATCTAAATGTTATGATGTATATAGATCATAATAAGTGTTAACCATTTATATGGTGTAAACATTGTCAACCCTACTAGATGTATACAGTCTCTATTTAGAATTCCAAGATCAGTTATAAACACTGAGGTTTCGTTAAGAACTCAGGATTATACATCATCCCCGACATAGGCGAGGCGATGGTGATAAATTATGTAATTTCCCTTGAATCGATATCTTCAGTCAGTGCTTTCAATTAGAACGAACTTGGCTTAGATAAAAGTTGCTCAAGTTTCTTTGAAAAGTCAACCTCAAATTCTGCTGCGACCTGATGTTGACCTCTTCAAATGCTCCTTACAATATCTCAACCATTATCTAAATGTTGTGATGTACATACATCATGATAAGTGTAAACTATCTATATGGTGTAAACATTGTCAACCCTACAAAACGCACACAATTCCTATCAACACAGATTACATACTTTTTGAAATGATAAATCATATTAAAGAATTAAAGGGGTTGGGGGAAATCGAAACAAAAAATGATACAAACATTAAATCGTGCATATGAATGAATATGTTCTTAAGTAACTTCTGGAACAATAATTAATTTTACAAAGACAAAATCAAATATAACCCGAAAGATTTTTCTACTATTTGGAATCAATAGTAGAAAAATCTTTCGGGTTACAAGGGTAACATTGTGTATCAATTTGTTGCAATATTATGCAAGTGTGACCTTTTTCTATATTTTCTTTAATATGTAATAATTAATTTGTCTAAATTATGAGGATATAGGCTATAGTGCTTATCTTATTTCTCTTTCTCTCTTTAGTCTATTTTCTGATATATATGCGCGGTATGTGTGTAACTTCAGTTAAAGCATCCAATGAGAACGAACTTGACTTAGATAAAAGTTGCTCGAATTTCAATTTGTAAAAAGCGTACCTCAAATTCTTTTGTGACCTGATGGTGAACTTGTCTAATGCTCCTTACAATATCTCATTCATTATCCAAATGTTATGATGTACACATCATGATAAGTGTAAACCATCTATATGGTGTAAACATTGTCAACCCTACTAGATGTAGGGGAGATGCAGGAAAGTTGAGCGACAAGGAGAGTTGAACCATCCCCATTATCTCTAGAACTATATTCTCATATATTTTTGAGTTGAATTATACCATAAACTTACTTATAAGTAACCACAGTAACCACACTGATTATGTTTAACACCATTTTGGAATAAGAAATATCAAAATGCAAAAATAAAAAAATCCCAAATTTTATTTTTGTACTCCGTATTGTAATAACATGGTGTCTCAACTCTCCTTCATCACTGGCTCAACCCTCCTATACCCATAAGAGAGTTGAGCCAATTTGCAAATTTTTCTACACCTTTCCTGTGAATAGGCTGCAACGATTGGTGCAACTGTCACATTATATTATTAAGTAAGTAAACCCTCCAAAGTTTTACTTCAGACGTTTAGTTAAGGGATCCTACATTTCATCACTGCAGAATGGTGCAAAATGTAAAAAATGGCTCAACTCTCCTGCATCTCCCCTATACAGTCTCTATTTAGAATTCCAAGATCAGTTATAAACACTGAGGTTTCGTTAAGAACTCAGGATTATACATCATCCCCGATATACGCGAGGCGATGGTGATAATGTAATTTCTCTTGAACCGATATCTTCAGTCAATGCTTTCAATGAGAACGAACTTGGCTTAGATAAAATTAGATTAAATTTCATTAAAAAAACCAACCTCAAATTCTGCTGCGAAAAATAATTAAACTGATGATGAACTTGTCTAATGCTCCTTACAATATCTCATCCATTATGCAAATGTTATGATGTACACATCATGATAAGTGTAAACCATCCCCAGCGGGCACAAGTCAACTTTCAACGTTGAAACAACGTTGAATCAACGTCGAAATTTCAACTCAACCATTTTTCAACCTGTTTTCAACCCGCGTGACGTGTCGTCGAATTTTCAACGTTGATTCAACGTTGAAAAGAGGTTGAACTTTCAACTCAACCATATTTCAACTCCTTTTCAACCTTTAAATTTTACTGGTCGA
>JXSR01S014167.1:0-14334 GCA_000969725.1 Ophiothrix spiculata | reverse complement strand
GTATGATCGGGCCCATAGTGTTCTTGAGATGACGAAGTCTGCATTAGTATTTAATATCATCATCACTTTTTGAATAATATTTTCATGGCAGATAAAGTAAGTGATGAAAAATATTGAATGATAATCCATTTTATGTTTCTGACCTGGCACTGAACCTGTAATCCATAAGATGTGAATCATTTGAGAACAAGGTTGTTAGCTTGGTTTAGTGTGGCACTGGCATGGCTACACATTTATAATAGAAAGGCACCAGCACGTGTCCAGCATTTTTCCTTTGTGCGGGGGGCTTACTGTCAAAAATTGTCACAATTAGGCTGATTTTACATGATTTTTGCAACTCAGCCCCCAAAGCCACCCCCTGGACACGCCCCTGTATACCCTCTTAGAATCAAGATACCAGTAGGCCTACTCAATGTTCTCAATGCTACATGGTGTCCACCTACAGGAGCATATGTTACAGGATAGATAAAAATTGGATTTATAGTATACTATGCCTGATTTGTAATAAATTCTATGTGGCCTCAGCACACTTTACAGGTATTTGCTGACTGACCACTGTGGCCCAAGTAAGCTCCATTCCACACCAAGCATCGTTTCAGGTTCTGCTGCGGCGACCTGTAGGGGTGCTGAACCTTGATCAGCCCACATATGCACCATCACTGCCCGGATCAGCTCCCCAAGTTTCGTACGGGGTTCCAAGAGACAATTAGCAGTTAGTTCCTTGTCCAAGGGAATTTCAAGCACACTCTAGTTTTGGCACCACTGGGATTCAAACTTGAGATCTTCTGCATCATAATACCCTGGTCACACAAACTTGTGGTGAGGTTACGATGTGTTTACTGCGTCATACAGGGTAGAATTCAACAGACACGATCAAAGACTACCTTGAAAAGGGATTTTCGTTATTATTATTCTATGGGGATGTGATTTTTAAGAGAGAGCTTTCCTTTCTAAAATACTTATTGTTTTGACATATTTTCATTTACAAAAGTTCACACAAAGTGCATATGTTTTTATTTTGCCTAGAACTGAATGATGGAATTTGTTCTGCCAAGTATGAAAGCCCTCTTGCACAAATAGTAATATGCCCCATGTCTTTTCTAGTAAGAGGTGATGATTAATTGGATCACCTATTGAATGTGATAGTTCCTCCAGGGAATAAAGCTATATATGTATAGAGCCCCTGCTTTTATCATGTTTATGATGGCTTTTAAGTAGAGAGGAAGTACATGTCACCTAAAGGTCATGTTCGGGTCATGGGCAAAGTTTGTTTTAACTAAGCTGAGTATGTAGTCAAGCAGATTCAGTGTTTTTGTTTATAAGGTTATGTTATGGCAAGTGTTTGATAGGATTATTTCAAAAGTGTTCTGGTGATGATGTATACAAACTCACATGTGTGGAATAGGTAGTATTTGGTTATACTCTGTTAACGTTGGGGCAATCTACATTAAGTGCAGATCCAGATGCATGCGCATTTTCGAGTCCAGATTTAAGATCCACATCTCCGTAGACCGCTTACACGTACGCATGTATGCAGAGTGCTGTACAGCAGATCCGGATATGACTCCCGCGTAGCCACAGTCTACTGCAAAGCGGCTTACAGAGATGCACATTTATCTAGATTTACACTCCCCGTCTCCGTATAGATTGCCCCAATCACAGTAATGGAAGAAGCTTATATTCTACATAATTTAGAATTTCTACTTGAGTCGATATTAATCCGGACTGATGTTTGCTTGAATGGTTTGGTCTCTCCTGGATGCAGTTTTTGATGAAATTTTAGACATTTTGGTGATCTTCTCACAAGAAGCATTGTGGATACCTTTCATGGAATAGTGAAATTTTATTTTGTACACTAGCAATTATTTTAGTCCCTAAATGTAGCTCTTGTTTTCTGCTACGTCCGTAAACCTTTTCCAACAGACTTGCAGTTTTGTGCGACGTTTTTATAGTTCCGGGCCAAAATTCATGAAACCCTGCTAACTCTAGTTGGCTGCTAACTCCTTGTCTACCTGTCAAATTTTGACATGTAGACAAAGAGTTAGCAGGCAACTAGAGTTAGCAGGGTTTCATGAATTTGGGCTCAGGATGTCAATATTATAAAGCGATGACACTGGTCATCTTTTATGAAAAGAATTCTGAAATTATTTTAAAAATTGACATCAGTTTTTTCTTTAATCAACCTTTAATAAAGCAATGAACTTGATGTAATGGTGACCTGCAGAGACTTCTCTCCATGTAGCATTTAATTGGTAATCGTGATTTGATTTATGAATAATTATTTCATTTTCTTTTCTCTCTCTTCAATTGACTGCTTTGTACCTCAAAACATTTTGTAAATTGACCTTGACTGTAGGTAATTAGTCGCAACAATGACACAGTGTAAATCTAAACATTGTAATTAATTGGCTACTTGGTAATTACCTGTAATGATGAACCAAGTACAAGTTGGATTCCTTTTGAAAATTTGATTCACATTTTTAGGGAGAGGGCATTGCTCTATGAAGAATATTCCCTGCCAAGGTATTGGCTTGACAGCATTTTTTTTTGAAAGCCTGGCTAATCCCAGTAAGAAAAAGTCAAAATCAAAGTGTGGTCAAGGACTGTTGCCCAAAGATTTATAAGATGGGCTTGATCAGGGCTTGAACCCACTACCTGTCAAGGATTCTTTCCAGCTATAAAAAGTCTCAATTTTGATAGAGGTGACCTTGAGTATGAAAAGTAGATCCTGAATTGCTCCTCCACATTATAACAATTGCAGAACAGTGGGATTATTTTTCGATTTTTAATGCAGGAGGAAACCAAAGTGCTTAGGGAAAACAAGGAAGAATTTTGATTGATTGGGTAGAGCATAACATTTATAAACAAATTAGAGAGAAAAAGTAGGTGGATGTCCTTGGGTCTGTAGGGCAACCAGAATAAAGGCCTTAATCCTTGGGTCTGTAAAAAAAGTCCTTGATTTTCAGTGTCTTTGACAGTGTGCAGTACACAATTCTTTTTTTTTAATTTAGTAAGACAAGTTCAGGGTCCATGAGTTAAATCACAAAGTCTTGGTGTAAGATTCCCTGTGAAACAAATGGCAATTATTATTTAACGGCACCGATGGCATAAGATATAGAGACAATCGGTGCATTCTTAGAATTGTTATTATTTTACGAATGACTAAATGTGATAAATATATATCTGTTTGTACGGTTCTCGTTGATTACATGTGCACTGACTGTGACAAGTGTATTGACCTGCATGTTGCCGAGGTTCACACAGCAGGACCCGTATAATTATGCAGATTGGATGTAAATAATAGTTAATAAGTTGTAACTTATTATAAGTAAAAAGGAGGGAATTGTCAAACATTATCTAATTGTTATTGCGAGCTAATATTATTAATTTCTGACCCCACCCCATATGTATATTGCCTGTTCAACAGTTGTTAGGAGAAAGTAGCAGATTGATGCAATGGAGTTCTCATGGGAAGTTAGGGTTTTCCCCATATATCTCTTCAGTATTAGTTACCGTATAATGAAATATAGAGTACATGTATTTGGGTAGAACTTGTACCGTTCCCCTTTTAATATCAGCTGTGGCTAAGGGATGTTGGACACTGAGTGGATGTAGGACGCTCTAAACAGGGCTAGTATTTGGATTTTACAGAGCCATATTTGTTTGAGTGAAGGTATAAAAGACATAATCACACCCTAGGTTGTACACAATGATTAAAAAAAAAACCAGCCTTTTTTTTTCCCTATAGATCAAGATGCCATTTGCATATAATGGAGTACCTTAAACACCCCTGGTTCTGGATATTCTAATATCATTATTGGAGTATGGGAAATTAGGCCCAAATTCAATACATCTCGAAATTCTTCTGTTTCTGGTTAATTAAAAGTAGATTGGCCATTAGTTATGAACTCTAAATATACCTTAATCCACACCATTTTGAAAATACAGATTATTTAAATGGACATTAAAATTTTGCTCTTTCTTTAATCTAGATTTGGTTACATCCTGTGTCCATTATGACGATGGTCATGGGTATCAGGAAGCGGTCATCTAAATCCGTCATTTGTTGTGGACCACTTGTCGTGCTGAATGCTTGTAACCTATATACAGACAAGTTCATGATATTGATGAAGCAAAAATAATTTGGTGTGATAAAGGCTGAGCTTGAATTAACTGGGGTGTAAAACCTGGCAAAGATTCATTTGGTAGGATTTTAATGCTACTTCTAAAATGTTGACCAAATGTGGCGATGTATTTACCATAATACATGTAAAGTCCTTTTGTGATTGTGGTTTGTTATACTTGATCTGCACACACTCTGCTCACAGAGCTCAACGTATCACTACCGTACAATTTTTTGACAATAGAAAACATGTCATATAAATGTACAGAACAGGGGCCTTTTTCACTAATGTTTAAATTCATCGCAAATGTCAAACTTCATCGCAAAACCTAAAGATCATCGCAAATTTGCAATGGATTTACCGAAACCGATTTCACTTAGATTTGCGATTAAAAAAATCATCGCAAACCATTTGCGATTGATTTTGTTTGCGACTAATATCTTGCGACCGCAAAGAAAACATCGCAAATGAAAGTCATCGCAAATTCTTGATATCACGTGATGTTATTTCGCGCCATATTTGGACGAGATCATCGCAAAATTTGCGATAGCCTCGTCCATGGAGATAAAAGTGAAAAGGTGTTTGTGAAATGGAAAAGTCATCGCAAATGATATTTGCGATGGTTTCTAATTTGCGAGATCGTCTGCAATCATCGCAAAAAATAATGTTAGTGAAATAGGCCCCAGGACTATGTTAGTCCGTACTATGTGAAATTTGATTCCTTTTTAATAAAAATAAATGATTTTTTGGAATATGTGATAATATATATGTTCTTGTTTAAAGATCTATGCTGAAATTTCAATAATTTGACCATTTGTCTGTTTTGGAACATTGGTATTTTTTCAAAAAAGAACAAAAATTGGTTTAATCTGGGACTTACTAAATTAGTCCTGGGGCCTGTTTCATAAAGATTTGAATCAAGCGTACGCTTGATATCAAACGTAAATTTACATTGTATCAACCTATTTTACGCTTGATAAATCTAACGTACGCTTGATTCAAATCTTTATGAAACGGGCCCCTGGACTATTGAAAGGGGCAATTCATGATCCACTTTTCACCCTCAAGGTCACCTCTATCAAAATTTAGTTTTTTAGCTTATATGGACCGTCAACTGATATATGTTAGGATCCCCAAACCATTCTTTCATATGTGCTTGCATTTTTGAGAAAAGTGAGAAAATGTGTCAATTTCTAATTATTGTCGGGACCCGACAATAATTACAATACAGAAGCCTATGGGGATTTTCAAAATGCTGAAAAGCTTGTTACTTTGAAACAAATGGTCGGAATCAAGTGAAATTTACAGTATATATTTATAATGTACTAATCTTATTATTTAGCTAGAAAACAGGTGAGGTTTTTGTCACATGAAAATCATGAATTGCACCTTTAACCATTTTTTGTCCTAAACATAATTGCATTTTTCTAAAACAAACAAATAATTAAAAGTTTCAGCTTAAATCTTTAAACAAGTATATGAATTATTGCCATATTTCTCCCCAAATGTGTTATTTTTCAAAATATGAAAATTCACTCAGTCCGGGACTAACTTATTCCTGTTTGTGCATACAGACCTTATAGTCTCAAACATTATAAGTTAAGATTGTTCATCAAATTTTAGAAACTTTGATCATATTAATTTTGAATTTTGACTGAAGGTCTGCCTTACAAAATGCGCAAATATATAACATGTAGTATAGATCACATGCAAATCCAGAGATGTTTATTTGTATGGCTTCAACAAACTGGCGAAGGACATCGTCATTGAAGATATTACATGAACGACAGGGGAGTTTGAGTTGTTGCAGCTAATGAAATTGTGTCTGCCGTTGTCTATTTTTGGGTATTATGAAGGTAACATGTTGCTTACTTAATCACTGAGTAGTAATGATTGAATGAGCTAAACCAGTATCCAGGGGGGGGGGGGGGGGGGGGGGGGGAGTTATTAAACAGATTTGGTAAATATGTGCTGCAAAGGTTTACCAGCAATCTTACAAAACTGTTTTTTTTTTGTCTCAAATAGGGTCTCTGGTACATTTTTTTATTCAGAATTGTGACTATTAGAGCTTAAAATTGACAAAGATTAGGTAGAAAACAAGTTTTTGGGCCACTATCTTTGAAAACGATGAAATAATTTTGAAATTGGCATCTAGAGGAACAAGAAGAAAAAAACTTGAAAAGGGGTTCTTTTGCATTCTGTAAATGTGAATGATCACCCCCCAACCCAGACCAGTATATTTCAATGATGCTGCCAGCAAAATCGTAGGAGTTTTCTTTCTATTGACTTTGTGAATACGTAAGATTGTGTGTTTTAATTTGATTAGGCGATGTATTTGTGTGAATGGTGTGGAGAAATAAAATTTCAGTTGGATATTTTGCAGCATCAACAGAAATATCCCTTGCATTCTACAGTACAACATTTTGAACTGGTGGTTTTGTGTTGTGTAAGAGACTAGTAAATATTGATTAGGATTGATAAAGACCAAATCACTGCGTATTGATATTTTCTTACATGAATTCTTCACGATTTTGGTATTATTATTGCTAACACATGGACAAACATTGAACATAAGTTCATTTGAATACTCAGCAAGATTTGGTATGTTGTTGTGATTCAAGAAATACAGACTAATTTACTTCCCCGTATGGACATATTGGTTTATGTGTGTTAATCGGCTGCTTGTTGCATTCTTCAAGATTTACAGAGTGTAGATATGCAGTCTTGGAGCAGTGCATCTTAAAATCTTTAAGACCACCAAGTCGTGGAAACATCAAGCAATGTTTTTAGTTTTTCAGGGGAATCGGCTAGTGCACCGGTAATTCCCTCACTTTGTACTAACGAGCCCAGGGCTGTTTTGGGTTTGTTCCCCGGTCTCCACGCTGTATGTGCAATTGGTTGCCAGTCCAAACTTGACTTCCGCAGGTTTTCCTCGGCCCTCCGGTTTTCCTCTTGCATCTAAAACTGACTGAGGGCTCTCATGGAAAGCAGTGCTAGACACTGATGAGGCTATCCTCTATAAATATGTCATATTTATTTATTGTTAAATTGCTGGAATTATGACCACTCCAATTAAAGGAGCATGATTTGATTGTTGCAACTTTTCTCAAACTTTTTGAGATTATGGTACTGAAATGCCTCATAATCTATGTAAATGGTATGGCCGAAAATGTTTCATTTTGAAAACAGTGAAAATTTCTTTTATGGTAACCATAATCAAACTACACAGCAAAATATAGGGATTTGTGAAGTACAAAATTGCTTATATAAAATCAAAACAGTTGTGCCGATTTTAATGAAATTGAAATCTCTTTGTTTCATATGAAACCAACATCTACATTTTGAAAGCTAGGACAATTCTCCTTTTATTAAAAATGAAAATAAGATCATAATATAGTACTTAGTTATTTCTTTCTGGCAACATAAAATTATGCTCAGCTTGGGAAGCTTTTGATCTGCCATGACGCTAGACCTTCAACCTGACGAGTAGGGGCGCTATTTATTTGGAAGGGTTAGAAAAAAGGTCACTTTTATTTCTACATTTTGAAAAAAGTACAATGATGAATTTGGACACACTATATCCTGTCCTACTTCTCCATCTGCTGCTGACTTTATGAATTTCTGATACTTACCGACTTGACAAGGTAACTACTTGAGACTTAGGACCTGCTCAGGAGAAGGCATGGAAATGTCATTGGTGTTGTGCCATGCCATCTATTCTGTATTATGAACCTCTCTCAACTTCACTTGTGAATCTGAGTGTCTTTAATGATTTGTGGTCGACCGAAATGGGAATTGAACTCCCAACGAAATATAGCTTGGAGCTGACCTTTGTTACACATTTTCACCTCAGTGAAAACAAACACTTGAGAGCCCAGGTAAACAACACAGAATGTGGCACTGCATAGTGTTTAAATAAGGCCTAAAAATTGTTTGATTGGCGTAACTTGACCGACCCTATTTTTACGTCGACCCTAAATATTGTTATTTTTTTTAGCATGGTACAAAACCTCCAAATCCCAATTTTGATGGGAATTGATTCATAGGGGCCCGAGATATGGCTTGCAGGACATTCAAAATGACAAATAAAAGATGTGCTCCAGAAAAAGTGAAGATGTTTTTGTATATATATATGTGTCGTATATTTTGTGTTCTTGTTTGTGAAACATAGACTTAAAAAATAATATAATTAAAAAAATCAGACCTACCTACCCTATTTTTTTTTCTATGTTACGCCAATCAAACAATATTTTTTAGGCCTTAAGTGTGTGTGTGTGTGTGTGGGGTGTGGGGTGTGGGGGGGGGGGGGATCTGGTAAAGTCCCATTTGATTATTTTTACCAGACTACTAGTTTTGAGTCAAAGTTTCAAGGTATTGAGTATAAAAACCATTTTTCAAATCAAGTTAAACATCACAGTTTCAGGTTAAGATGATATCATATTTATGTAAGAATTTCACATTTTGAAACTAAAAACAAAATACTCAACTGAATATCACAAGAATTCAGGAGACATTAAATTACATTATTATGTAATTAAATGATTTGATTACATCAGAAAAGAGATCACTTTTGCATCAAATTGAGCACCTCTTCAGGTAATTACTTTCTTTTTGTTCAAAGACAATACGCAGATTTTGGGTTTCCCAACCGGAAATCAATTGAGCCCGAAATTTAATCCCACAATGCACCGATAAAGCATAACGATGTACCCAAATAGGCGTGAAATTGCGCACTACCATCCATCCCAAACAACAATTCAAATTACCCGCTGTCTTGTATTATGGAATGGATTGCAGGAGCTAATGTCACGGCTAATTAGTTTTACAGGCAAAACTGAGTTTGGGCTAAAATTTCGGTACAGATTGACTTCCTGTTGCAAACCCTAAATCCACGTATTGGTGTGATATGATCATTGTATATTGTGAAAATGAACCATAAACATATCTGTAATATCTGTATGTGAAGTTAATCAAATTCACCTCCTAGATAATGGTTCTAATGGAATTAAAACTTGATGCAAGCATTTAAAGTGAATTCTCACCGAGAATTGTTTCAAGTGCTGCAAAGTGGCTCTACTGACTTACAAGTGTTTGCTTTGTAAATTTGATAAATATGATTAGTTGCTTATGGAATAATTTAGTTATCGCTTGCGACTTGGCTTCAAGTTTCAAGAAGCTGATAGTATTATTGAAATGATTCGCCCTGGTTTGTTGATGATTACAGAGCATTACCAAATTTTTGACATTTTATTTTTTCTGACCATTTCATCTGTCATGGCTGAAATGCTAGATAAAGCGATTTAACTTTCTCTGAATTTTGGTATGACATAATGAACCCACTCAGCAAGATTCCGCTTCTTGTTTTCAACGGACAACTGTCATTTGAAACGCGACATTCACGCATTCAATATTTGAGAGGATGCGAGCCAGTACTGATGTAAGCCCTTGCCCATAACCCTACCTCCACTGAATCCTACAAAATTCTATAGTGGAAAATGGAAAATAGTGTAAGTCTAAATACGTCACAACCAGGAGAATTTTATGGTCACTGAATCCTTTGGTGGCTTGGTATGGTTGAATATTGGATTGGGATGAGAGGTCCTGGGTTCGAATCCGTGGGTCGAATGGGTGAAAATAGGGATTTTTTATAAAGTAAGATTCGAGGAGATTTTTGACCTGTACTTGGTTAGGTTATCAACACCTTGGGACACCTTCTTATGGCATTTTCAGATTGGTGCTCTAATAAAGCTGTTCGCTTTGTTTAATCTAAAACTGGAAAATGGCTGTTTTAAACATGATAGAAATGAGAAGCGTTAAGCTTGAAACTTCAGTCAAACTTGAACCTGATGACATAATACGTGTCAGTCTTCAAAGTTTAAAAATTTATAATTCATGCTGTCATAATGAGCAGTTTATAGCGTTACTGTCACTCGGTCTACCATATATATTGTCCATTTACTTAAATTACATAAATCTATTGAAATAGATGACTTCTATTTATTGCTCACTGTTAATATTTTTTTTAATAAGAGCTGTCAGTTTTGTCAACATCAATGAGAAAAATAAAAGACGGGATGAAAATGAGAGTCGCCAACACAAGCAAGTACTTATTTTCCCCTACCTATTAGGCAATGTAAAAAAAAATGTGTTTCTCATCCACTCCAGCTTTGTTTTTTGAAGATTTTTCAGGTTTCCTTTTATTTAGAAAATTATCTATTATAACTTATCATATTCATAAACATTTTTAAGAAAAAAGACCTTATTCTGAGCCTTGTTAAATGTATAATGAAGCATCTCGGTGAGTTTTGTTCCAATCCTCAAAACAAGAAATTTGTTTTAGACATTTTGCGCACTGAACATATCAAAATGGTGCTAAATCAGGTAAATTTAGAGTAGTTTACTTATAAAAAATAAAAAATATAAAGCCCCTCTTCATCCCATCTTTCAAAAACCGGGACAAGAAACATAAAACTTTTATTTACTTGGCCTTACGAGCCCTGGCCATCTCTTGGCCATTTGCAGTGGATGATACAATCATTCTGTAGTGTCATATTGATACGACAGGTGTCGGACAATTTTTACGAACACCTGCCCCGTTTTTAAAAGGTTGTGTCAAAAAGGTCTGTGTAAAAGGTGATTTTTTTTCTATATTCTTGAGCATGTATTGAAAAAATGGTAATGATGTGGGAAAAAATAGATTTTCTTTTGCTTGCTTGTGGCAGTAAATGTTGGACACAAAATCAAAATTGATCAGTGTTCTTATTCCATTTTAATTTAGATTCTATGTCATGTCCAAATCCCTGATTCATTTATGACACACCACCTAAAAGAGTTCCTGACCCAGCTATGATTTGTTCATTGTGCATGTCCCCCTTAAGTATATATTTCGACTCTTAAGAGTTGAGATTTCATGAGATTCAGTTAATTTAGGCCTTTACGGCTTTGGATTAACCCTAAAACTTTTAGTTTAGAAACTTTCTCCTGGAAATAAGTGAGGTTGGGTACTGTTAGGGTCAGGATGTGCTCATGTGTCTAGTTTGAATTTGAGGAAAACACTGTCCAGGGGTAGAATTTCGCAAAGCACGGCGCGAGTCTAAGTGGACTCTCGCTGAAGAATTTCGCGCGAGTCCATGGACTCTCGCAAGATGACTCGCGTAGCAGAATTTTGCGAGAGTCCAAAATTTTACCAATTCCTTACCATACATGTAGTATTGGTCAGGTGTTTTATTATTAAATTATATTGATGTATATCATGGTAATAAATTGTATAGTATTTTCAGTTTGCTGTTAATAAATGGTACTGCATACATGTTACACCACAATTAAGTTTGAACCGATGTATCTTATCGGCCATCGTATCGGGCCGATATTACACCCTATCGGCAAAACATCGTATCGGTAAAATCACCTGTCTTTGCCGATGAACTTAAATGTTTGGCAAAGTGACAGATAAAAGCGTGGCCCAGCCCTAGCTGGGCTAGGCCACGTTTTTGATCAGCTGATGAGGCACAAATACCGTGGCCTAGCCCTAGCTAGGCCACGTTTTTGATTAGCTGATGATGCACTAAAAGCGTGGCCTAGCCCTAGTCTAGGCCACGTTTTTGATCAGCTGATGATGTACTAAAAACGTGGCCTAGCCCTAGTCTAGGCCATGTTTTAGCCCTAGTGTAGGCCACGTTTTAGCCCTAGTCTAGGTCACGTTTTGGCCCTAGGCTAGGCCACGTTTTAGCCCTAGGCTAGGCCACGTTTTTGGCATGATTTTTTTGCGCGAATAGCTGTAGTAATTTTGCGCGAGTCTCTACGCGAGTCGACTCGCGGACTTGCGCCGAAATTCTAGCCCTGCTGTCACTGTTATGTATACTAATTTTAAATTTAGGCCAAGAAATAGATTTAATACACCTTTAAGCTTTGGATTAACCCTGAAACTTTTAAGCACCTCTTCGTTTAGAAACTTTCTCCTGGAAATAAGTGAGGTTGGGTGCTGTTAGGGTTAGGATGTGCTCATGTGTCTAGTTTGAATTTGAGGAAAACACTGTCACTGTTATATATGTATACTAATTTTAAATTTAGGCCAAGAAATAGATTTAATACACCTTTACAGCTTTGGATTAACCCTGAAACTTTTAAGCACCTCTTCGTTTAGAAACTTTCTCCTGGAAATAAGCGAGGTTCGGTGCTGTTAAAGTTAGGATGTGCTCATGTCTTTAGTTTGAATTTGAGGAAAACACTGTCACTGTTATATATGTATACTAAATTTGGACAGCTTCAGCTAGACCTGTTTATTCATAAACCAGCTGTGTCTTGACTGTTTGCCAAGCTATTGGTCATATATAAGTCATAGAATAACACATAAATCTGTTGAAACTCAAAATCAAAGAGTTTTGAAAAGCCAGCACTGCTGCAAAATATCATTTTAACACTTAGTAATCGGCTCGGTTCCTTTGCAAAATGTTAAATGTGATTGATAGTGAGGAAGAACACGATTTGTGCTGTATCATGTTGCTGTTACCGTCAAATTTGATTTGCCGTTGTATCTTTCAGAAAATCGAGTGATTGACAACAGAGCCTACAAGACGAAGAAGGGAACAGGCTTTTGTATCGCTATAGTGAGAGTAGATTGCCTGCGACGAGATTATATCACTCATGCTGAAGCTTGGATGACTGTGGGAAATTGCTCTGACAGCGAGGCTGCGAGGCGACAAACAATCGGTTATCATTGTAACTTGGTAAGTTGATGATAATGTGGCGAAATCTCTGCGATGAATGCTGCGTGTGATATATCAAAAATATTGATGGGATCTGATTGATTTTTGTTGATATATGTATGATGGGTTCTGGTTAGGAGACATGTAGAACACATGCATTGTCAGAAGTCTTGACATTTTGAAATAGAATTTATGTTTAATTTGGCATAGACTTTCTATTATTCATAATTTCAGCTAAATGTGCCATCAACATGTTAAAATTGATATCTTCTCAGACAATATGATGAAGCATAAAAATTGATTAACCTTAACCGACTTCTTAGTCGTCTTGGAAATTCCTATAAATATGTGCCTTGATAGATTAGGTCGTCGAATTCGAACCTGGGACCTCTCGCATTCTGAGCCAATGTTCAGTAATATAAAAATGTTGGGCAGGTTTTACCTTGGCAGTGGTTCTATTTAAATTTAACTCCCCATCTACGACTTATTTGGAGTTAAAAAAATTCGTTGATTTTCTGCTTTTAAAAGGAAATTTTAAGGGAGCCAAGTGAGGTTAACTAAACAGGTCATGTAAACTTGTTCAATTTTTGTTTCTTCAACAAAATTCTTTGCAATTCCTTCAGAAGTTTGCAAAGTCATGAAGTATGCCCGACTCCTTTCTGTCTTGCAAACACATGTGTTTAAATATTGGAGACATTGCACTGATCGATCATTTTAGTTCTTTTTAACATTTTAAAAGCTTGGTTCAAATGTACTCTATTAATCAACCGGTATTAATCATTTCAAAATTCTGTGTAACACTCGTAACAGGAAGCTTGTTACAAAATGTTGCACAAATTTGAGTGCATGTAGTATTATATTTCCGACTTGTTAGTGTTAACTTCAAGAATGGGTATATATACACAAAATAATACATGGGAGCTATGAATTGCTTTATTTTACAGTAATTTCCTCAGAATTCACACCTTTCTCTCAAGGTGCAGATGTACCCTTATAATAAACCTCATCTTGAATACCTCATTCCTAACTTGTTCATTGTAAGTATCCAGGGGTCATTGAACAGCTCCTGCGCGCGTGAGACTACTTGTGCCATTTTCGAGGTGGCAATGGTGGTACTTGAATCAATCAGCAGGCGAGAGATGTAAGAGGGTATTCAACCCAACATTTTGCTATCATATCATATCGGGTTGCATAAATCTTAAGTGTCGGAGCCACTACTGCTGCATTTACTCACAGCATCCATGCTAAGATGTTAAGACGTATTTTGTCCGCGAAATACTGGCTTGCTCGACAATGATGATGTTAGTATTTAACCTTCGCATATCATTCTGCAAATTTGATTCTTGGGTGAAGTTTAATTAATTCAATCTTTTAAAAAAATGTGGTAGTTACTAGTTACAACACATTTAGATATAGGCTACCGAGACAGAGAAAGCATTTTTTATGTGATAATGAAGCTTTTAAATCTTACCTTTCATATAAATTTGTTGGAAAGATGAAGCCAG
>JXSR01S014166.1:65331-77667 GCA_000969725.1 Ophiothrix spiculata | reverse complement strand
TTGATTTGATTTGTTTGCCACGTCATATTTTCAAGTTATAGACAGAACCTGTCGGTCGACATTCGTAAGGTTCCGCTAGGGTCCAATACAAATCTGCAATAAATAACCCCCCCCCCCCCATAAAGTGGTAAAAGGTTCCCGTTCAACCTATATAATCCCTTGTAACATCCTATCTACTGAATATTAATCTAGGGACCTATCTAGTTTTGTATAAAATTGCTATGATGTATTCAGTATACCCTGGCTGCTTAAAAAATGTGAAAATATATTTTATACATTAGCAAAGACATCTATTGCCTGCCATTAGGTCCATAACATGTTTTGAAGTTCCAAACACTTTAAGGTATCACTTAGGCCTAAAAAAACATGTTTGTTTGCCCTCCACGACCAACCCTAAAATGCCAAAAAATTGGGTCGGGTATTTTAGTTTTTTTTCTCTTCAAACTGTAAAATATGAGAACACAATATTTTCAATGGAAAACATAAAAAAATTAGCAGTATAAACTCACATTTAGTAGTATAAAATGCATACTTCCTCTATATAATGACCCACAATCTTTGATTAAGCCCTGCATTTCTTGGTATTCACAATATAATCATGTCTATGTTTCCTTAGTATGTTGTGATTCCAATGGCTTGCTTAGATGCCAATTTGCATTCCATGGAACAGGATGAACATACTGATACTTGAATTATATATTTTTTGTCTGAGTTTATATTTTGTGATCTTAGGGGAAAGTGATCAAATTTCATATTTAGATATCTTTTTGTCTGCGATTATATTTTGTAAACTTTTGGAAAAATGATCAAATTTCATGAAATGTGAAAAAAAAACCAATAACTATGCCACAATTACTCAAAATGTATTTTGGTGGACGATAGAGATATGAAGGCTTTATAATAGTTTTGTAAAATATTATGTTTTGCCCATGTGCTTAGTATGTGCACACAATAATACTTTAAGTACCTGGATTTCTTGAATTTTGATCCAAGCATGAAAATACACTTATTTTGTAAATACTGTGTGTCACTTAAAATCCATAAATTCATAAGAAAGTAAAATATGATAATAGACTTGAATTGTAAAATTTGAAGAATGGATTGCTTACTGTTTGCTTACTTGACAGGAAATTTGGTAACAATATAAGATGGAATTACCCCTTGGTAAGACATTTTAACTCTAACGGATCAATCAACCTTTTTCGTCTCTAGCCTCAAAAAAGGGGTGGGTGGTGAAAAACTTGTGTTTTTACCAGGATTCGAACCAGAGACCTCCCCTTTCCCAAGCGAGTGATACCCGTAGCAAGCCACAGCGGAGACGCTGCCTGGCCAGCGATTTGGTCCCTGCATATAACCCCGTGTGTGACGTATCTGGACTTGGCGCATTTTGTGATTTTAGTGAGATTTAGTGAGATTTTGTTCTGTTAGGATTAAGGGGTAAAAAATATTAATATAAATTCAGTGTAAGGAAAAATGTATCTTCCGTTTGCTTTTTGTTTTACATCAAAAAACTAAATATGATATTGATCTCAATATTTCACTAATATTTAAGTTCAAAAAATCAAGTTAATTACATTTTTTAAATGTTTAGTACCAACCAGACCGAACATGCTACATCAAAATACTAAAAACAGTACATATTTTTGCCTAGAATTATTTTTTTACGACCACATGATTACTGCGATATGTAAGAAGTGATTACTGGATTCACTGATTTTGCATTAATATCAGCAATTTATTGTTCTTTGTAATAGGGCCTATTGGCTGATTTGAAACTAAGATCAGAATTTGCCGATTTTGATCTTGGGTAGTTCAGTCAGCCACTAGTATCATATTTGATTTTATGAAACATGGAGGTCAAGCTAACATATATGATGTAAGCAGTGGCGTAGCCAGCACAGGGCAAAGGGGGCAGACTGCCCCCCTTGACAAAAATTTGAGCGGGAAATCGGGACAGCAAGCGGGAAAAATCGGGACTCAAGGACAAGAAAAATGAGAGAGAGCATGGGAAAAGCAGAAAATCGAGTCAAGAGATGAGCAGAAAATGCTTAAAACCTTAAAATCGGGGGAAAATCGGGACGAAATGTCTTCCCCCCCCCACCCCTGTCCAAAAAGTCTGGTTACGCCACTGGATGTAAGTACCAAGAGTTTAGCCAGGATTTGAAAATAGGGCGTCCAAATTCCAAGGCCGGGCGAACAGGCCGACTTCAATCAAGACATCGTGACGTGAGCATGATTAATATTCATACTTGACAAAGAAGACATGATTAAGTTATACCAACATTGCGACCTTCCGGCAAACGAACGAAGACACAATGCGGTATAAAGCCCATTTTGAAGTCTACAAAGTACATAAATTGATCAGATTTTGTGATGATGATGATTATTGAAGATAAATTCTAACATTCAACATTGAATTTCATATGGTAAAATGCATTTTGGACGCCTTATTGGACTATTGGATGGCCTTTGCATTTTACAGGGCGTTCATTTTCCAGATCAGCCGTCCAAATGATGATTGGACGACTCTCTGGCTAAACCCTTGGTTAGTACTTGTCATCTAAAAATGCATATATGTGAGCTCGTTGAGCATCACTTACTAAAACAAATTTATTTTTTAATTTGCCAAACTCTTCAATTATACCTGGCTTGCAATTTATTTGTGAACAATGAAACAAACGCCATATCACTAAATTGTTAGTTGGGGAAGGGGCAGTGCTAGGTCTAAATAATCAGCATGTTTTCCAAGTACATACAAATGTATGTACTTGTTGACAGGGGCATCGGAACCGTGTAGGCCATGTGGGCTTTGGCCGCACCACTTTTCAGCCAGAAAAAGAACAAATAAGTAAATTCAATTTATTTTGATGTGTTTTTTTATAGTCCCAGCATAAATAACCACAACATAGCACTGTACAAATTCATTTTTAGTAACTGTTGTCTTCTGGGGCTTAGTTGTTTCCTTATTTTTGATAACTAAAGGGCCACTGGCCGCACCACTTTTATTTTCCTTCTGACGCCCCTGATTGGTGATGTAAGCTCGCATCTCTTTGTGGTTAATTTTCCATGCTTTTAATATATTTATTTATCACTGCTCCTTATACCTAGCAATTTATTTTTGTGAACAATAAAATAAACACATCAATATGTTGTGAGATAGGAAGGGGTAGTTCAATACAGGTTGTACATAATCGTTTCTTTCTACAAAAACAATTGCTGCATATATTTTACAACACATTGTAAGCTCAGTTCCATCACTTATTTAAAACAAATTTGTTCTCAATTTGCCAGTCTCCTCCACATTCTCCATCTACCCATGAATTTATTTTGTGAACAATAAAATAAACACTTATCACTATGATGTAAGTCAGTGGGAGGGGGCAGTCGGATACAGGTAGCACACAATCAGTGTTTTTCTTTTTATGAAAAAATGATTAATAATGGAATAAGGTTAGATTGGTCCAATGGGAAATTACATTATCTTGCATTGGTCCAGTAATTAAAGGGCCTAGCGTAGATTCTTCCTACTACATTTTTACCTAGACATATTTTTGTACATGTATCGATAGAAGTAGTTTTCTGTGATTTTAAGGAATATTTGAGAAAATTTAAATTCTTTACCAGCTTGAATTTTTTTCTCTGGAGAAAAAAAATGATGTGGAAGTAGTGTTTCTAGTTTCAAATCTTATAAATATCTTATTTCTACACTTGTAATGGGTAAACAAATTATTTTTGAAGAAATTGTTTTCCTTTTAATATGATGGTATATTAAATTATCCCTAAGAGGTTTGTTTTATCAACTGGTAAATCCATCTGAGGTACAAATTTCGGATTTTAAAAAATTTTGAGCCATTTTAGTGTAGATTCTTACACAGGATGCTGGCATTGATCAAAACTAACTTCTCAAACTCATGCTAAACAGACAGCAGTGGAGAAAATTCATCATGGCTTCCGACCGCGGTCGACATAGATAGATAGATAGTTTCACTTTTTTGGATTTACTACAATTTTAAGTACTTCCATATGAAGTTTTTAATTGTTAATGGAATCTAGGCTAGTCCCTTTTAAAGAAGTGATTGTTTCACTGGAATTAATTTTGCCCAAAAAGTTATTTTTCCAGTGAAATAATGGCTAAGCTTGATTGGAAAATGTTGCTGAAAAGAAATTTCTAGTGTATATTTGTAGAAAGAAGCCACCCCTCCCCACTCAGTACCAACCAAGTCTTTGCTACAATGTAATTTACCATAATGCCAAGCGAAAATACAATTTGTATTGCATCGAGGGCTGCAGAAATAATTTCATGCATCGTGGACGCTGGGGATTTCTAATAGGCTAGTTCTCATCAGTTCCGACTATATGGCGTAATGGTAGAGTGATGGGATATATTAACCACCAATACGATATGGCCGGATTGACTTAATTGCACACTTTCTCAAATTGTCAAATAGGCTACCTTATTTCCTAATATTTTTTCACCAAATACGTTGATTGTTTTTTATTCTTGAGGGAGCCATTTGATTGAGGTATTGCACTTATTTGAAAGTGCCAGTAGTGATTTTTATACATCAGTTTCTTTTGTACCATAGCTACAGAGCTTCCAAATAAATGTAATTTGGTCGTTATATTTTTGTTAAAGGGGCATTGGACAAAATTTCAAAAAATTATTTATGGATGATTTACACCTCATATGTTAGAAAAGAACGATCAACTACTAGATATCGAAAAACTTTTGATCAAAACCTTCAGAAGAGTAAAAAATTTGAATTTTATTTTGTTTGTTGATCTTGGGTATGAGGCTATTCTCTATTCGTCTTTATTGATGCTATATATCAAGAAAAAGCCAAAGATTTGTTTATAAAACATTCCTTTCACATCATAGATTGCAAATAAATCAAAAGAAATTTGGAGTTTGAATTTTATCTCCTGAAAAGGAAAATTTTTACAATTCAACTATAGAGGGCGTTATTAATCGTTGTTGATAACGATAATTAAAAATCAAATAATATCTAAATATTTTGATATATAGGGTTTGAATTTGACAATGAAACTTTGCATGCTGTCATTATTGCCGCTCTTACTTCTCAAAATGTTTGGGTAAAAGTTTAGGGATGATGCTGAACTTGTCCAATGCCCCTTTAAGTTCTCCACACTGCTGATAGAGGATTTCCTCGATTTGCCTGCAATAATTCACCAATCCATTGATTTGATTGTTTTGTAAATCCCAAAGAATGGATTTGAGTCCTTAGTGGAGGAAACATGGGTCTTTGATAGTTGTCTAATACTATGAATACAGTTATTGTCAACAAACTGACTCTGCAAGGAGTTCATTACCTCTTTGGTCTTGGTTTGCTCAGCATTTTATACAGTGGAACCTCGGTAGCACAAAATCGGTTAACACAAAAACTCTGATAACACAAAATGGTTGCTTGGTACCAATTATTGACTTTCTTTGTGAATTAAGTTGGATAACACAAAATCCTGATAACACAAACTAAAATATCTGGCCCCAGTTATTTTGTGTTAACGAGGTTCCACTGTAGTTCTTTTTACACAATATTTCACCAAATTCATTGCTTTGAACATGTATTCACTGATACGATAGTTAATTGGATGTGCAATATTTGAGGGACAAAACATGGATAGGGAGGAGGGGGAAATAATGATAAAAGAAGTCAAATAATGGGGAACAACTGTGATATTATGGTCACGCATTGCTCGCTTTAAAACTAACGGTAACCATGGTAACATTGATTTGTCTATTTGTCCATCCTCCATTCCATTGTAAGTTTTTAGCACTGAATGCCGCCTCATCTCAATCTGTCAATCTCCCGATGCGCATTTTAAGACCCCTTGGAACGTTTGGCCTGCATATCCTTTGTTGTGATAGTAACATTCTTCCCATCTGTGACTAGTCACACTAATAAAACCAACCAAGCTCTCAGATCTAGGTCAACCTACATTGGGTTGTCACTCATTTGGATTCATTGCACGTGCCAGTTGAAGTGTTATAATGTCACACTGATACCATGACCAAAGGTAAAATTTACCAAGATTGCAGGCGGCGGCGGACACGATTTATAGAAGATCCTAGATTTAGGGATGAGGGATTTCCAAAACGCAAATTTAGGGAACGATCTACGTGTATTTCTATTGGGTCACGTGACTCACGTATTGAAGAAAATAATTACAAAGATCATATTTTTACCTCTCCTCAAAAAACTACAAAAGTTTTCTAATCGTAATTAGCATAATTATGTTATCCTAAATCCGCTGGGGTTCACGCGTGAACCCCACTTTTTATATATGTTATCATATTTTTTACCGATTAGCAATATAATTTTAGCGGCAATCCCACACGATCCCGGAAGTTGTATTTTCCCACGATGTTGCTTATAGAGGCGGTATAGGACATGAGTCACATCGACGCAGCCGGGGATCGTATACGATAAGAATGGCAACCATGCAATAGTTGCCACGACCACCCTCCTCTGCAAGATTGGTGATTGCCCCATCAGACTCTTTCACACTTGTTATTTAAAATCTATCCCCTCTTAAATTTGCATGTCTTAAATTCGAGTATCCCCCCTGTTTTAACTCTCCCTGAAAACAATCACCATCGATTTCAAGTTTAATATTCTTGACCTGTTTTGTAAATGGTAAAAACCTGATAATTCCTGTTGATTGTTTGCGTTCATGTCTCAATGACATGTTAAGCGCTTTGGCCTATATATGTCATTGTTTTTATTCCACGATGATAATTCCATTATGCTAAACAGGTGGCTATGCAAAAGTGCAAGGTGTTTTTATCCGTAACAGATTTTTATATTTGTTCTATTTCCTTGAAAATGAATGGCTGAAAATTGTGTGTTTTCACAGCATATAAACCAACCTGTGACATCCATAGCAAGCCACCACTTCCTAGGCCACATTTTGGTCCTTGATCTAGAATGAGTTTTAGATTAATTAAAGGGACAATTCACAATCCACTTTTCATCCTCAAGGCCACCTCCGGGGGGGGGGGGGGGGCACTCCCATATATTCGCACGCGTCATGCTCCTGTCGATAGACCCCCTTTTTTTTACTCTCCGCTCTCATCCAATGACCCTCCTTTTCACTGAGCTGTCACCCAATGACCCCCTATTACTTTGAAAGTCAAACTATTTTTATGGTGACTCTCATCCATTACCCAGATTTTTTGAGAACCTACACTGAATGACCCCCTGTTTTCGCATAATTTGTCGATTTTTCGAAAATTCTACGAAAATTTTGAAGATCAGCGATTTCGTTAATGTCAAAATTAGGCTTATTTTATTCAAAAACTGACACCGAATGACCCTGTTTTTCGCTTTTGCCAACAAATCGCTCGAAATGACCCAGTTTTTTGACCCTCTAAACCGAATGACCCCTATTTTACAATGTATTTCTCACCTATTGCCCCTACATTTCGAAAGCCGGTAGATGCAGGTATGTCACTTTCATATTTGAGTGCCCCCCCGGGGGTCACCTGTATCAAAATTGAGGGGAGGGGGTTTGCTTAAAAGAATGTTTGAATGGTATTTGTTATAAACCCCCAAACCAAATAGCAAATATGTTGCATTTTTTTTTAGAAAAGTGAGAAATTGGGTCATTTTCTAATTATTGTCAGCCCCTCACAGTAATTACAACACAATAGCCTAAAGTATTCTTAATGCTGAAAACTTTTTTAAAATGAATGGTGGAAAACAAATGAAATTTTCAGCATACATTTATGTTGTACTCTTCATTATGTTTAACTAGACAAGAGGTGAAGTCTTCATCTTATCAGAATCATGAATTGCACCTTTAAGGGGGTTTAAGATTGGAAAACCAAGATATTGCAAATTTCCCCTTTTATTGTAAGTGCCTGAGTTTCATTTTATTCCATGAATTCCCTGACCCAATTTGAATTGTGTTTTCTTTGAAATACATGCTAATCTGGCATCCAATAAGACTCCTCCAGTCCTCCTTGACTAACACAGAATATGAACTGAAGGAGATGGGATTTTTTGTTCGCTTATTTCCCTTGTGTCAACTTTTTTGATCATGAATATATGTACATGAAGTGGTTGTGATTATTTTTTATAAATCTCCTTCCTTTATTAAATTTGTGTTAATTATTCACAGCTAAACTAATAACTGATGTTTGTAGAGTATTCTAAAGGGGGAGAAGAAATGGGAGAATTATTTTGGGATTTGTAGGAAATTATGTGAAAACCAAAATCATTTGTTCAACTGGACCACTTCTATTAAAGCCAAATCAAATGAATTGTAGGAGGAATAGATTAATACATAGTATACAAATATTGAATGCCTGAGAGTGCAATAGTACAAAATATATCATGAGGTCAAATTTGGACTTTTCTATTTCACGAGGCGTAGCCGAGTGAAATGGATCAGTCCAAATTTAACTGAATGATATATTTGTACTATTGCACGAGCATTGACATTCAATATTTGTTTTATATCATGATATCACACAGGTTTGTTTCATGCCGTGCAATAGTACAAACTGTTGCAAAGCTCAAATCACTGTAATCATGATATAACAAAAACTATAGCATGCTGAGAAATTATGCCTGACTTGTCAGATAATTTGCATTTTTCCAGGCCAACTTTCCAGACCAAGATAAATAAATGATGTACTTCGTTTGACACTAACAATGTATATACTTGTGATGATATTTTGTTAAACATTAACCATTGTATTACAAGCTCCTATCACTCCATGGCACAACATGAAGTATTTGGATTTGTTCAGGCAGGTACCACGCCATTCAGCTTGTTTATGAGCTGTCCACTTTAATCAATTTCCCCGTTTGGCCGAGCTGTTGCAATATTATTGTTTTGATGAAACTGCTACAATCACAATTTATAATTGGTGCAGAGAGACATTTATTTCTTGGAAATGTAGATGCACTATATTGTACAAATTAAATTTGTAGTTTTATTATACAAGAGAGGGAAAACAAATTAGTTATATTATAGCTGCCAAATTGTATTTTGATATAGAAAATGTTAAGGGTGTGCGATAAAATTTCCAATGTTGTATATTGGCTGATATTATCAATATATCTTGATATATCAGTGTTTTTGTTTCTTGTCTTGCCAACCATCGTTATTACGTTGCCAAAATGAGTGTCACCTACATCTGTGTTTTTATTAGGCACAGTTGCAGATTTACTCATCCCTCGATGGATTGTACGAACTTAAACATGCACTTTTTGCATTTTCTAATCAAAAGAGCATTGAAAATTTAGCATTTTTTGTTAAAAGAAACATGAAAATTCTTGTAATCGATAGTTAGCTGGAGTTGTAAATATCTTACACCAGATCTTTCGATATTATTTTCAAAATATCTACGGATAAGATATACTGTTAACACTTGAAATATCGTATTAAAACTCGATATATCAATATATTTTCAAAATATTGTCGAGTACAATATAGATAACTTTTGAAAATTCGATATCGATGGTGCCAATATTTTAAAGATATTGATATATCTTTATATCGCACATGTCTAGAAAATGTTACCTTTTGATAGCAAAATATGGAATAGAGTTGGTCAGATATCTTTGAGAATTGTGATCATTTTATCAGGAAAAATGTTGTCCAGGCCAGAATAAGATATGGAATATTCATGTTGAATACAAAATTTGAAACACTGCAGTTGATTTGATTGTTGGAAACACATTCTGATCATTCTAAACATCAACAGAGCATTGCATAGCCCAATACATGCCCCACAAATTATTAAATCATTTTTCAGAGCATAAATAAAGAAAGAAAAAGAGAAAAAAGGAAAGGGAGCCCCAGGGATGACAGCAAATCAAATTCAAGCAATTTGTATGATGATGGTTTGCATACGTAGTCAATTCAGGTATATAGGTCATGTAGTGATGGGAATTATCTGTTTGGAATTGAAGCACTCGCAATATTTGATCAACTAAATATCATGCACATTAGATGTTGACTCAAGCAAATTCACATGATGAATCTTTTATTCGGTTGCCTGGTTTGATCATACTTCCCAGCATACTTGTATTTTTAAAGGGGGACATTTATGGAGCAAAACATTTTTCTTGAGGGGATGGAGAAATTTTCCCGCTCCCCCAATTTTGCTTGAAAAATACCAAATGTTGTGCTTGTTAGAAAGTGTGAACCTCTTATTTATTTTTTTAAAATTATTTATTGTTTTACCTGGGGAACACATTCAATGCACTGGCACTGTTCTTCCATGGGGCCCAGTACTGGTTTTGACTTGTTTAGTGAAGTTGAAATGTAATAAATTTACATCCCGTTGGATATGCGTGCTAAAATGGATTTCATTGGCTTACTTTATTAATTTTAGGGTGCTGAAGTCAAAATCTTAGTGCCATTTTTGTTCAGATCTCTAGGTTGCTCAGAAGAGGAGATATTTAAAGGGATTAGCATAGATTCCACTTAGAATGAAAAACTTATGGAAATGCTTTAAATAAAGCTTAAAATAGTAGTAAAATCCAAAAAAGTACAAAAATGTACACAGAAATGGCTCAAATTGACAGCGAATTGACTTGCAATATATCTATCTGTGCATGTGATGGTGGTGTGACTATCCAGTGTTTATTAAATTCTAAATTTGAACCACAGTCTGGATTTACCAGGTAAAAGATCAAATGAAGCTCTTGGAGATAAGTTAATTCATATCAAAAGAGAAACAATTTTATAAAAAATAATTTTATTTACCCATCACATGTGTAGAAACAAGATCTTTTTAAGATTTGAAACTAGAAACAACCTTTTCAATCATTTTTTGTCGCCGGTGACAAAAAATACAGCGGGTAAATAATTTCATTTTTCTCTACTGTTACACAAATTCAACCGAAACTACTGGTAAGATATGTTTGTATAATCATGTACTATCGATACATGTGAAAAAAATATATAGTTAGAAAATCAGCGGGCAGGATCTAGGCCAGTCCCTTTAAACTTACAAGATGGTGGTCAAACCTAACCACTTTACAACTGAAATAATGGTGCCAATTATGATATTACAATCATGAGTATGTCGTATGTGATGGGAAATCAGAGAAATAAGACTACCGAGCCTAGCTTTTGCTCAGAGCTGCAGGAATTACACCACCAATTCCCTTTCCTATGTTTTTACATGTAAATTCATTCGATTTGACCATGATTTTCACATATTTCCTTTGAGTACCATCTCCTGAAATGTCTTTTTTCTCAAAATTCATATCAAAAACCACTAAAAAAAGGCAAAATTTACCTGGGGTGTCCGGCTTGTTTTTTCGGTAAGCAGTCTGGAATTGGAGTCTAACCCCGTCCTCCACTGAGCCCACCAGTGCTGCCAGTTTCTCAATTGAGGCCTGAGGATAAAAATAAAGACACAATAATCTTCAAAAATATTGGGATTTTTGCTTCTTTTCTATCTTTCTGATAACACAGATATCTAAATAACACATTTAAAATAAAAAAAAAAATGAGCAAGTCAATCACATTTTCTGATTTCCACGGGGAACAATCAGTTTTTACAATCACTATAAAGAATACAGAGAACAGCACAAACTTGGCAAAGTCTAAAAAAAAAGTCAACAAACTCTGTTGAATTTGGCAAGCAAACTGATCCAGCTATTCACACACTGCCATCTTAACCCTGACCTTGTCCTTAGCCAATTCACTACTGAACTTGACAACCTATGGATATTACAACAGGGACCCACCCTATGTGCTGCCTAGCTATAACATTATATACCAAATAATGAAGCCTATACTAGTACATCTAGGTATGTTTTCAACTAAGTAAAGTTTATCCCAAGCAGTTTGATACATTGTGAACTATGTGTTTTATTTCAATATAGGAATGATTAATTCTCCTGAACTTACAAAACCTATAGATTTCATTGCTGGGGTATAAATGTGTTAACCTTTCAACTAAGTAGCCAATGCATTAGCTATCAATAGAATAAAAAGGCCTAAAGTGAGCAACCCCCCCCCCCCTAAAAAAAATGACCTGGAAATAAGTCGACTCATTTTGGCCCCAAATTTGTTGTACTTTGATTAAATATTACTGTTTGCACAGCGTAGCAGTTTGCATATATTGTCACTACCTTCCAACTAGATTCTTTGCAGCAATCAAATCCTGGAATCAAATACATTATGGGAACTGGATTTTTTATGCCTCCGCCAGAGGCATTATGTTTTCTGGTTGTCCGTCCGTCCGTCCGTCCGTCCGGGCTCATTTCTCGGAACTGGTGTGGCGTATAGCGATGCAAGTCGGTGGAGTGGTGGTCAGGCTGGCTAGTAACTTTCTCTGAAAGTTTT
>JXSR01S014166.1:43804-53886 GCA_000969725.1 Ophiothrix spiculata | reverse complement strand
AATGTTGAAATTGTAACTTTTGCCTGGAGGAAAGACAGTTTCAAGTGCATTTTAATAGATAAGTACTGCTTTGTTTTAAGTAGAAATTGATTTGCCCCAATTTATGACAAATGTTATTTTGATCTTATTCTGTTTGTAGTCATTCTCCACATTTATCTTTTATAGAATGTTATCGTGAATTTGGGTGAAGAATGTTGTTGTATGACTTACCATGTCGAGATGAAGCAGTTATTAACTGTAACGGTTTTCTTAATTCAATATAAGGGAAGGATGAAAAACACATGTTTTCTCCAGGATTCAAACCGGTGACCTCCTGTTTCCCATGGGAGTGATACCCATAGCAAGACGCCACTGACTCGCTGCTCTGGCAGTGATTTGGTCGCTGCATATAACCCGTCTGTGACGTATCTGAACTTAGCGCGTTTTTGTGATTGGCTGAAGTGAGATTTAGTGACATGTTGTTTTGTAAAGATTGTTGTATTTTAAAAAGTGAAAGATTTTGATATCCAATCATGTTGCCATTTGCTTTACTTATAGTTATTAAATGTTACAAATTAAGTAATGAATGGTTGACAACTTAAAGAGAATTGTTAATTCAGTTTCATTTTATTTTGTATTTTTACAGGCATGTTTACTACCTAACCCTCAAGAATCGGCTGTTACTGGGTCATTTTATCGTGGATGATGAAACCAAGACAGAACTTCTAGGGCTAGTGGCGCAAGCTGAGCTAGGCAACCCAGACCAGGTCTTGCCAACTCAATATGCTGCAATCCTGCCAGATTACACGTAAGTTTTATCAAAGATACAGCTTGTCCCAATATTAATGCAACGAGCAAAAAAAAAAATATTAAAAATAGTTGCCAAAATATTAAATCATAGTAATATATGTTTTCAAAAGTGGAGTAATTACTCTACAACATGCTTTTTGTCCCGTTTAATTTTACCACTCCAGTGCAAAGATATGAAGAATTAAAGAAAGCCCTTTAAATCTACTTTGGTCCGATTTGTGAGATTAAACTTCAAGCTTAAGGAATTCAGAACTTGAAATGAGGAGAATATGACGGTATTCTGCAACCAACCAGAGCACAGTCAATCCAAACAAATCTTACCTAACCAGTACCTAACATATAGTGATGTTTTAAGTTTTATCTTTAACTGAAACAGGTCAAAATTTTTAAATTAAAGTAAGGATCTTCATGCCGGGTCTTCATGATACTCTCATATTCCTTAAATCTGTTACATCTGGTAAGACAATTATGTAGTTTAGGATACAATTCTATCAAAAGAGTTGTGAAAGTATTGTATTGAAAGATGTCAACCAATGATACTGTTATTCAGAAGTCTTTAACAGACACCAACGAAAAAACTGAAGACAAAGAAGTTAGTGCTTCATCTTTAAATGTCATTTATGTAATCCTGGGTACCATAAACATGGGTATTGCCACCATTTTCAGCTTCCTATGTTGCCAAGAAATGGAGGTACTGACCAAAATATGTTGAAAATGGCAGCCATTTTAAGACCAAAAAACCCTATTATAGCAAAAATGCCCACAAATCTCAACATAGTGACATAGCACCCCATACTATACTAGGATTAGAAAGGTAAGCTGAGTTAGATAACCCAGACTCAAAGTTATCGGCACATTATACTGCAATCCTGCCAGATTTAGATGTAGGCCTATGTTTTGTTGTCGTTTCGTGAAAAAAAAATGGGATGAATGTTTCACGAGCAAAATATTTTTGAGACTAAACAAACTTCTTTTATTGCAAAATGTAACAAGGCGTAACTAGTTTCATTAAAGCCAACAATTGCAAATACAAATTGAAGAGCAAAATATTTTTGAGACTAAACAAACTTCTTTTATTGCAAAATGTAACAAGGCATAGTTGGTGCAGCGGTAGTTCCCTCGCCTTGCACTAATGAGGTTCCGGGTTCGAGTCCCGCGCCCGGCACTTTATGTGCATTTGGTTTTCAGTCCATGCTCGCTTCCGCAGGTTTTCTCTGGGTTCTCCGGTCTTCCTCCTGCATTCGAAACTGAATTTCAAAAACAACTTGGAGCCCTGTTGAAGATAAGCTTCCCTTAGCTTACTTGGTACCACATATCAAGTTGGGTTTCCTTGGAAAAAGCCTAAACAAGGTGATAACTAATTTCATTAAAGCCAACAATTGCAAATACAAATGTTGAAATGGATTTCAAATTGAGCATACATGTACGCATGAGTTATGGACCTTTCACGTTAATCGTCATGGATGTTTGCCAGACTTCTGATTATCCCATCACACTCTGGAGTTGAATTACAAGTCTTGATATCAAGAACTAAGATTTAAAGGTAAAAGTCAATTGTACTCAAATAACATCATTTATTATAAGGCCCGTTGCACTTTATATTTAGTTTCCTGTTTCCACCCATACTAAATATTCCAAATTCCCAAGTAATTCATTATTTGAGATGGTTTCATTGTTTTTTAATATTTTAAAAGACAAAGGGCAAAGTATTTATTGCCCCAAATAACAGGCATCTTCCAAATGTTGATATAAAACAGTTTCCATGGGTGGGTGCATGGCACATGAGTAATGAAAATGCTGGCATTGCATACTCAAAATAGCTGATTCTTGTTTTTGTGCAATGCAAATAATTTTGGGCATTTTTATATTGCCCAAAATTGAAACTCCAAACTTCTTTTGATTTATCTGCAATTTATAATGTGAAAGGAATGTTTTACAAACAAATCGTTGGCTCTTTCTTGATATATAGCATTAACCCTAACCCCACTGAATCTCACAATATCCCATTCCACAAAGTTAAGAAAGTCCAATTACGTCATAGACCCGAGTTAGCTGTGACCACAAAATCGCTGCCATGGTAGCGCCTGCTCAGTGGCTTGACATAGTGATAATCAGATTGGGAAGCAAGAGGTCCCGGGTTCGAATCCAGGTGGAAATCTGTGATTTTTGACTTTGAAACTTCTGAGGAGAGGAGAGTTTTTAAACGAAGAAGTGGTTAAAAGTGTTTGGGTTTATAAATACATTTAGAGAATAGTCTCATACCCGAGATCAATAAACAAAACAAAATACATACATATTCGATTTATACTGCGCTTATTCTTAATTTATCTTAAGGGCTAAGCGCATATTACATACTACTGCAGAGCAGAAAAAAAGCGGCTGTAGGTGGAAGCCGACAGCCTTACTCCTAAAATTAAAATTTTTGACTTTCCTGAAGGTTTGATCAAAATTTTCCCGATATCTGGTATTTGACTGTTATATGCTAACATATGAAGTTTAAATCATCCACAAATAAACTTTTGAAATATTGTCCAATGCCCCTATAATTGACTCTTAATAGCGGGGATTCTAGTGGTAATGTGCTACATATAAGAAGTTCACAAATAAGAATTGATATGGGACCCCAATTGTCCCCACTTGCTTGTAGGCAATGCCTGAATATACTCTCTATATAATCATGCGTTTGCATAGAAGTTTGTAACATTTCCAGGTTGCATCGTGCTCAAGTAACCATGGTAAAGCACCATGATGAAGCATCAGATAACCCAACAAATAGAGTTGTATACTGCTAAGAAATATCCAAATAATGGGCCAAGGTTTAGGTCCGTTGCGCTTGATTTTTAGTTTCCTGTTTCCGCCTGCCCCAAATATCCAAAATTCCCAAGTAATTCATTATTTGAGATGGTTTCATTATTGTTTTAATGTTTTAAAAGACATAAGGCAAAGTATTTATGGCTCGGAATATCAGGCATCTCCCAAATATTGATATAAAACAGTTTACAGGGGGAGGGTGCATGGCACATGAGTAATAATACAAATATTGCCATTGCTTACATAAAATAGCTGATGCTGACTTTATTCATGGCAAATAATTTTTGACATTTTTATCGCCCAAAATTGAAAGTTGAAAATGGAAAAAAATGCAGTGCATAATGTTTCTGTGCATAAACAAACATAAAAAATACTGATATGTGATTTACTGTACTGTATGGATACTATGTCAATTGAATTATTTCACACATTTGGATCCTACAAAAATAATGAATAATGAAAAGTGGCCGCCCCTCTATTTTAAAAGCTGCAACAGGAAACTAAAAATCGAGCGCGAAGAGCCTTTTGCAGGGATGGATATCAACCATTGAAAAAGTGAAAGCAGTAAATCTTGATGAAGGATGTAGACTTTGGACTCTTTTATTAGCCCACACCATTCTTACCATACCCACACATGGCAGGTGTGTCCGGGAGTATAAACAGATAAATCAATTATTTTTCAAAAGCAAAATTGATATTGTATAGCACAGAATTCTGAAAAAAGTGGACAGGATATTAGAATGGAAAATCAGGATGTTGAATTAATCAGAAATCTCAAAAACATTTGAATCTTGAAATACTTACCACTAAAAGTATAGGCCTAATTTCTGACACCTTCAGAGTTTTCACCACATTGCCTACATAATTTTATTAGATGTAAGTGAAATTTATTCCAAGAATACAGAATCCCAGACATAAACAGCAAACTGCCAATGCTTTATCCTTTTCTGTAAATATTCACAGCCTACATAAAGCTCATTAGGTGAACAAATCTCTGCTAGTTCAAAAACAAAATTTCAATTTATTAAATGCAATAATCTTCACATATTTTAACAGTTAAAGTTGATGTCCTTTTAATCATTTGATCATAACTCGAAAGTATACTACTAATAATAATAAGGCATTTATAATGCGCCATCTATCTAGACAACCCTATTCCGAGGCGCAGATACAAAAATACAGATAGTAGTGAAGCAAATTATGTCCTACCAATACTAAATTTACAAAATCCTACTTGATGTGTTCTGTGAAATCTAATAAATTTGTTAGATGTCAAATCTCTATTGCCATTAGCAAGACAGAATCAGTGTGAGAAATGTAGAATTCTTGATGCCAAACTCCCATAGCTTCATGTTCTTTGATTAAAAAATCACCTTTTAGTTTTGTTGTGATAGAAGCTTTTTGTGCTTGTTGGTTCAACTTACAATTGAATTTCTGACATCTTTGTTTTTCACTGAATATGCATTAGCTTCATTTAGATGTACAAATCTCTGTTAGTTCAAAAAACAAATTTCATTTTTACAAATTGAAAATTTTTTTGACACAAAGTAGAAAAACTTGTGTGTTCTTTCCGATCTTTAATTCCAAACTAAACTATACTATTTCTCAAAGTTGTTTTTTATTTCAAATCGCGTCGTGTACGCCACTCGTAACGCACGCGTCAACAGCGTGAGCGTAAACAATCGAAATCGACAAATCACGTTCTACAAATACGTGCGTAAATAAGTGCATCAGTACGCGTCGGAAAGAAAAACCCCGCGAATGAGAGAAAAACAACTCTGAGGGAAACTAAACTCAGCTAGTTTTGTCATGATGGAGGAGCTTTTTATAAATGTACATTTTGATCAATTTAAAGAGTTGAGTAACTTGATTCCCCGGGGGGGGGCCACTTAGCCATACTGTTGTACACATGCGTGAACAAAAAAACACGGAAAAAGGGGGGTATTTTTGTCAAGAGGCACGGTCCGTACGTTTCGTGTGTAGGGGTCAGAAAACACTGATTTTCAACAAAAAGGGGTATATTTTCAAAATCCGACCAAACGTGTTTGGGGGTAATTTTTTATACTTTATTCAGGGCATAGGGTTTAAACTTGTTTAAGGGGTGTTTATTTAGAAAAACTTGTTTAAGGGGTAAAATGAAAGGAATAACGGCGCAAAATCCTTGTTTAGGGGTCATTTTTAAGGCTACTCGAAAAACGTGTTTAGGGGCATTTTGAAAACCTTTGTTCACGCATGTGTACACCATTATAGCTAAGTGCCCCCCCCCCCCTCCCCGGGCTTGATTCTTGTACAAATATTGGATTAATTGGAGTGTAAACGTGTAGCAGAGACAAATGGATGTTACAAGATGTCTTACTTCTACATGAATGCTAGCTGCCAACTACACTGTATGATATCGAAAGGTGGAGTGGAAATTGATGATGATGATGATATAACTTAAAGGGGCAATTCATGATCCACTTTTCACCCTCAAGGTCACGTCTATCAAATTTGAGTTTTTTAGCTTATAAGAATCCTCAACTGGTATACGATACGATCCCCAAACCATTCTTTCATATGTGCTTGCAATTTTGAGAAAAGTGAAAAAATGTGTCATTTTCTAATTATTGTCGGGCCAGTAATTACAACACAGTAGCCCATGGGGATTTTCAAAATGCTGAAAAGCTTGTAACTTGGAAACGAACGGTCGGAATCAAGTGAAATTTTCAGTATATATTTATTTTGTACTCTTCTTTACATTTAAAACAGCTAGAAAAGAAGCCACATCAAAATCATGAATTGCACCTTTAAGAGATATAATCCTGATTTAGGAATTTGTTGTTGAAGATTTCTAAAATTTTATTTACTTTTAGCCTGATTTAGGACATTTTTCCAAAATTTGCAAAAAGGCTTTTCAGTATTCATAACAGCATAAAGTTCACTTGCCTTTAACTTTAAATGTATTCATATACCCACTATTGCTTGCCAAGTTTAATGTGAATCCTGGGATCAAATTCCAATTTGGTGAAAATTTTGTAATTTGCCCCCATCTCAAAGATCAGGTATGTGACTAGGTTATGTGATTATGTATATATGGGAAGACTCAAGCAATCTAGTGTATCTATATTCCTATTATGTTGAAGATTTTTGCATTGGCCTCCAGTTTGTAACATTCTCTGAGCCATGTAAACAACGTCTTAATCAAAATGCCTAGGTAACATGATGCCTAGACAAACACTTATTCCAATTTAGTGGATTTTTTGTAATTTGCCCTAGCTAAAAGATCAGTACAAGGTACATGACTGGGTTATGTATACCTGGGAAGACTCAATCAATCTAGCGGCTCTGTATCGTCTTTATCCCTCTTATGTAGAAGATTTTTGCATCGGCTTCCAGATTGTAACATTCTCTGAGCCATATAAACAACATCTTAATCAAAATGCCTAGGTAACATGATGCCTAGACAAACACTCATTACATTGTAGCGAAACCAGAATGCCTGGGCATTACTAATAGTAAAACCAAATGCATGCTCATCAAGTGACCTCGAACCTAGCTGCCTGTCACAGTAGTTAAAAGGTAAATTGGTACATGAACCACTACAAGGACAGAGTAGCTGAGATTTATACAAGGCAGGAGGCTGTGTTTTGGACAGTGGCCATTTTCTTCTGATTCGAAATGGTTGTAATTATTTAGATTCTTAAAATGTGTGAGTTAGCTTCCAAAACATAAATGTAATTATCTTCCTGATAACCCATCAAGCAATCTACTGTCTCTGTATCCTCTATATCCCTCTTACGACAAGGTTCAAAATCTGACCCCGATTTCACTGCCAAAAGTGTGAAAAAAATATTTAGGGGTTAAAAAATCAGTTAATTAAATGGAAATATGTCATTTCTAGGGTAAAAATATCTGTAGTTTCTAATTTTGTGACCAAAAAGATTGTATAATGTGTCATTTTTGTGAAATTTTACGATTTATGCCCATTTTTGCCCGAAAATAGCTATTTTTCGGCGACAAAAATTTTCATGAGTTGTTATAAATTGACCTCTAAAGTGACAAAATACAGTAATATCATCCATTTATACTTGTTTTTAGTCAGACTGCGATCTAAAAGTTTTAAAAAAAATTAGTTTTATCCGAATCAGCTTTATGATTTACTCTTGCTAGTTGTTTAAAATCAAAAATACAGCTATTTTGCGAAAAATTTGTGTTCGATCCCTCATAAAATTTGATAGGATGGGTCTACAAAGATGGTTTACCCCTCATTTTGTTTGGGAATATGTCAGCTTTAAGTTTATAACATGTTTTATTTCATAATGTACTTGAAAAGTGAAAGTAAATGCAAAAATGTTACCCCCACCCCTAAGTGTGAAAAAAATCCGGTGATTTGTTAAAAAAATTCAAACTTTTTTATTTTAACAGATATGGCCCTACAAAACTATAGGCTTATGCCCAGTGTAGTGGCCCATAAGTGTATGGAATATTGTTTTGATAACATACTTTATAAAAAAGTTTGAATTTTTTAAACAAATGGATTTTGCCCTTTTTTCCACTTTTTCGTCAATCTCGGCCCTGTATTAGTCAATGGGACAAAATTTCAAGTGCATCGCTCTGCATTTTTTATTTCATATTTGAATTCTACACAAAATTTCACCCTAAAAACATGTATTATTCTTTATTTCAAGCATCTGTATTTTTGTGCACTTTTGGCAGTCAAATCGGGGTCAGATCTTAAACCTTGTCTTACGTAGAAGATTTTTGCATTGGCCTCCAGATTGTAACATTCTCTGAGCCATCTAAACAACGTCTTAATCAAAATGCCTAGGTAACACGATGCTCACGATGCTAGACAAACACTCATTACATTGTAGCGAAACCAGAATGCCTGGGCATTACTAATTATAGTAAAACCAAATGCATGCTCATCAAGTGACCCCGAACCTAGCTGCCTGTTGCAGTAGTTAAAAGGTAAATTGAAAACTAACCAGAAACAGCCCGGCTCTTTAAGGGTTTAAAAGGTAAATCGATACATGGAACACTGCAAGGACAGAGGACCTGGGATTTATAAAACAAGGCTGGTGCAAGGAGGCTGTATTTTGGACAGGGGCCATTTTCTTCCAATTTGAAATTGCTATAGTAATCTAGATTCTGTGTGGTTTAGCTACTTAATAACAAATCTAATGTGCCAGTTGCTTATCCTGTATCCACTCATCCAATTCAACTATTGAAATTGTGAATGTACATCCAAAGTATTCTTTGCTGCACAGTTTTATCGATGGGTTATTTCATACCAGGGTGCAACAAATGGTTAAAATACTTTGATAATGTTTCAATGTTTGACAGACTTTTGGAAGTGAGCTAGGGGAACCAAGGGTCTGTCAAACAGCAAATGGTTGAATTAGCATGCTTTGAGCCAGGGAGGGTAGGACGTGACGTTATCAGATTTTGAAACTCCCATTCCAATTTATTGTGCGTCCTCCGTCGTCTGCTTTGAGCTGTCTGATACATAACAGTATTGGATCTTATGCATGGTAATGATAAAATTGGATAATTTGCACCCAATATTCATTGGTCTTGTTATGAGTTTAAAAATATTAGGCTCGACTGCGTCTCGACCAATATTTTTTCAACTCATAACTCGACCAATAAATTTGGGCTGAATCTATCCAAATTTATATCAAAGTTGTCATGATACAGCAGCATTGTTGTTGAGTTAGTATGATTAACTCTGCATTTGATATGTTGTTCTTTTTGATTAAAATTGATATGATATGATACTGCATCCAAATAGTATACCAGTAGCCTTATAAAGGTTTTAGAGTCTTAAAAAAATAACTATTTTTAGTTTAAAAGTTTGCAGAGGTGCAATATTTGATGCAAACCTGTTAAAATCTTTTGAATAACAATTTCATGTGTAAGATAGGAGTCTAAAAATCCAATTCTAATCTGTAAAGACGCTATGTAAAATGGAAACACAATTCCTATTGATGTATAAATTGAAGATTGGATGATGCAAAGTAATCTAGCCATTTTGGATGATGTAAAACCTCCTATTGATTTCCTGTCTTACCAGAAGGCTGCTCAGCCTTACCTTATTTCATTATAGCATATACAAAGTGGCAGTAAAAACAACCCAGTTTAAATGGATCTTTTCTTGCGCCGTCTTTGATCATGGTTCGCTTGATTTGCCAACACATTTAAATTAATGTCTTGTAATGTCTTTGATTGTAGTCACGATGCTTTGGATAAATTGCATACGTAGATGATGTGTTGTGTATCAGATGAAAAAGGATTTGACATGAAAGTGAATTAGATGCTTGTAGCAATGCATGTTTATTTGAAGAATAGCTTTATATAATTGTACTGATTGTAAATTCCTTACATAGCTGCAATTTGTAATGTGTTTCAGATGAAAAAAGATTTGACATGAAAGTGAATTAGATGCTTTTAGCAATGCATGTTTATTTGAAGAATAGCTTTATATAATTATACCGATTGTA
>JXSR01S014166.1:4147-18923 GCA_000969725.1 Ophiothrix spiculata | reverse complement strand
CTGCGTCCCTAACATGTAACTGTCCAATTTATCACATTACTTGAGAACATAAACACTTATATGTAAAACATATGTAGTGCAAACAATCTCAATACACAGATTATATGCGGTACAGATATTCTCATTACACGGATTATACTATAGTGAATTGAACTAAGCACACATGGGACTACTTAATCAAGTCTTTTACACTCCATGTTACATAGCATTGTAAAGTACTAAACACTTAATTGCCAGCACATAATTTCACATATCAGTACAGGCAAATCCAAGTTATGAATTATATAGATTGACACTAATCGGGTTGTTCTTTTCTGCTAAAGGAGGTTTTGATAACCCAAATAGGATGTTCAAAGCTGGTTACAGAGTGTCTGCCGTAGTGGTCATACGAGCAAGGTGATGTCAAAAATTTCAAGTGCGCAAACGCGACGTTATGCTTGTTGTACATGGAAAATTTTGCGGCAAGCACGACAGGCCAATGTTTCGATTACCTTGTCGTATTGGTCGCAATGACACGTCATTTTGAGTTGGAACAAACTCATTTGTTCTTTTGTGACAGACCATCGCGACAATATGCAAATGTGTCGTACTAACATTACGACAGCTCGAAATTGCAAATTCTTGGTTGTCTGCCGCAACGACAGCTACTCTGAAACCACCTTCATGTTGGCTTTACTAATCAATATTGTAACATATTTTTTAAGGGAAGGGAGGGGTGAAAAATGCATGTTTTCACTCTTTATTTTTCACTTTTGATTCGATTCAAAATTCCCGCTTCCCAAACATGTAAAACCCATTACAAGCCAATACTGAGCTTCTTTCTGAGCAGTGATTTGGTCTCTGCATATTTTCCCTGTCTATAATCTATTTGGGCTTTTTTTCTTCATTTTTGCTTGTTTGAATTTGTTGGATAGAGATTTGTTAGAGTTTTAATAATACGGAAGTAGAGTCAAGGAGTTTTCACACTTGTATCTTTGACTTTGTTCATTTAAGTATGTAATTCCAATATCAGAAATATATCCTACTGCTGTTTGTTTCATTCCATGGGCCACATTACCATCTTTAAAGCTTTTTAAAAGTTTAAGTAAGTCAAGTAGTGTTGCATGGCCGGGATGGAAACTTTGTATTCATTTGAGATAAGCTTACAGAAAATGAAGTCAAGAGCATCTAGGTTTGATAGCATATCCTGTAATCAACACACATCAGAAATCCAGCATTCTGCTGTTGAATCAATCACAAGTATTGATATAAAGAGAAGATATTGTGTGTATCCCATCAAGCATTGCTTCCTATGGGCTTGTTTGTATAGGAAATCACGTCTGTAGTTAGTGACGAAATGCCCAAAATACAAAGTTAATTGTTATAATCTTGCATTTTGGGCATATTTTATCACTAACTACTCACATGACTTCCTGTACAAAATTTGCCATATGAAGCAATGCATGATGGGATACGCACAATATCTTCTGTTGGTATGGATGGTGGGACGGAAACCCTGCATATATTCCTGGAGCCTTGGCAAGGCTGCTAACCTGTTTAAGGAAGTTGGTATGAGATTTATATCAAAAGTTTAAAAGAACTGAAGTGCAGTATATAAACTTATTGAAATGTGTGATTTGTGTTGTGGTTTTGGTTGTTGTGGGCAGTTGTTGGTGTCATTTGGATTTTGTTGTTGTCGTTGATAATCAAGTCTATATATTTTTATATTTTTTACTTCATTTTCCTACATAGAATAACATTTCTTTAGAAATGTTAAAATTTTAGAATTGCATATTTATCAGTTGGTCTTAATTTGCAGTCGTTTACAAGATATATTATTAGCAAGCCAATGTAGAATATTGTGTAAGCATCTTTCAATAAGGAGGCAATATATTTGAAAAATCAGGCCTTGTGTGATCAAAACTAATGTTTGTATTTTCAGAAGAATTTAAGGTTTGGTGACCGTTGGAATGGATAGTTTCCCGGGACAGTTTGACATACCCTATTGTAAGGCCTCTATCTGTAAGATTATACAGCTGTAATGGACTACTCAAGCTGAGATGTTTAGTAAGCAATATCCCATGACACAACTTAAAAGAAATTATACCGGTATAAATATAACATAATTTGGACAGACCCCAGTCCAGTAAGTTGCGTCCAAATATAGAGGGGTTTTTTTAGATCATGTTTTGCTGCTAGATACATTGCTTTCCATTTTGTTATCCTTTGGTTAAGTACTCCTCTGCAGTCTTTTCATCTCAGAGCCTCGCATTATATTAGTATAAACATAATTGTTTGTTTGCCTTCCACAACTTTTCTGGTAAAGGAAAATTGTAAAAACTGTTAAACTTTTTAATGACCAATCAACATTATGTAATAAAAACGCGTATCAATTAGACTTCATTTAAGTCAAATGGAGTAGTATTACTATTATATACCTGAAGTCATGATCTATAAAGTTTAGATGGGTGAATTTGGAGTGGAATTTGTGAGGGCACTCCCACCTCACTCCTCCTATGTTATGCAGAGCAGCGCCTGAATTAATGTGGGAGCCAAGTTTTGCCACATTTTAATGGTTTCCTCCTTAAAAATGAATATTATGTTCAGAAAAGCCTGGGAATCAATGATTTTTAGGTATGAATATTCCAAAATCTCAAGTCCCCTCATTTTTTAAAAGAGTTGTGCAGGGGAGTTTCAGTAGGCAATAAGATGTTGCCAAAATGGTGCCCCTCTACTGAAAATTCTAGATCCGTTCCATGTATTGATTATTTGCTAGAAGTTTTTCAATCATGTCTAAAACTATGAATGAAAAAAAACCCAGGATTTTTGAAATTAGGTACTATATCCCATTTTTATAAAAACTTTTTCAGTTTTCAAAAAAAAAAAGGCATCATGGTAATGCACAAACAAACAATATTTTTTTAGTCCAATGAATGCTTGCCAACCAACCAACCCCTTAAAAATCCCCATCCACTTTGATGCCGAGGGAGTCTGGTTGGTACGTACAAGATACTTGCCAGGCCCGGAGGATATTATGTCTGTCTACATGGTAAGCATTTCAAGTATCAATACCCTAGCCATAAAACCACTAGACACTGATCAGGTCGTTGTAATTAAATTGATGATACCAAAATAACGATGTTTCTTTGCTTGGAGGGAGAGAATAAACAATTGAAGACTTAATGCGATGTACAAAGCCTCACTTTTGCTCGATAATGGATGTGTACAAAGATAATAGAGTCTGATATCAAACATTGAGGAACGTAGCTATTGTTATTTTGGTTGCCGAGTTATCTTTTTCTTTTTATCTATCACGATTGGTCAAACTTTCTATATAGATCAAAAGCTGTCTACATACAAAAGTCTGATAATTTTTCAGTATTTCCTTGTTGAAAAAAAAGAATTGTGCTAAGTTTGTTGAAAAAAATCTGATTACTGAAAGTTTATTTTACAGGGAAACTTTTGGTGCTTCCTTTCTAAAAAGAGCTGTGTTTGAGGTTTAAAAAAAAGTTTAGGACTTTGTTGAGTATAAGTTGATTGTAACAGAAGCAATATTGTTTTTATAGCATTTATTTAGCAAAATATTGTCATTTTGTGCACAGAGAAAGGAGCCACTTGCCATTTTTTTAAGTATTTACCCAAACATAACATGACTTATCAGTTAAAAGAATCATATCAAAACGCAGAATATTGATAGGAAGCCTTTAGCTAATTATCTATTTTTGTACTCCCCAAGCTGATGAACTTTGTGAGTAAATAGGGAATAGATAACAAAATACTGACATTAAAGCAGATCTCCCTTTCCTTTAAAAGAGGGCATCATTAGTCTGTATAATCTCTATTGCATTTGTCTTGGAAAAGACATTGGACCTGTAGCAGAGACTGATGTCTTGGAAAATACATTGGACCTGTAGCAGAGACTGATGTCTTGGAAAATACATTGGACCTGTAGCAGAGACTGATGTCTTGGAAAAGACATTGGACCTGTAGCAGAAACTGGTATTTTTTGATATTTTGCAAATGATTATCATTTGCATCATTCGTTAAAATACACTGAAAAGCTTGATAAAACAATCGGTTATAAACAGGCCCGTAGCCAGGATTTTTTCAAGGGGGTGCGGATTTTTAAAAAAGTGGACCTTTTGAGGAAAAAACTTTGTGTTGGTCAACCCTAAACTAATTTTAGTGGTTTTGACAAAGTAACAAGCAACAAAACATTTTTAGCAGTTTTCCAAGCATTTTGTGTAGAATTTTAATAAAAAAGACCTACATTTACAAGTTTTGGTGCTTTGGGGAGTTATTTTGGTGGACATTAAGGGAATTTTTGTGGACCTTTTTTTTGTACATTGTCAAATAGGGGGGGAGGATGCGACATCCCCATCGTACCCCCTGGCTACGGGCTTTGGTTATAAATTCACCTGAATGAGTGGCATGAATTGTGGCAATTGGTGGCCATGATCGTGTAAAAGACAAACTCTTATATTAGATTTAGTCTGTAACAGATCTACTTTTCCACTGCCTCATCAAAGACACTTCAAAGACAAACCCAAACCCAAGGCCAAAAAAACCCCGTCTATCTCAGGTTCCCGTGCGCAAAGGGTTAAACATTCAAATTTTACGTGTTTTTTTTTTTTTTTTAAGGTTTTCAGGAGATTTTTTGCATTGAGAGATTAAAATAAAGGGGAAAAATTTGGCCACGGCCGAAAAAAAAATAGCGAATTAAAAACATAATAAAAAAAGATTTCCACGTAGCGCATTGCCTTTTTGACTAAAAAAAAAAACACATAGCGCTTAGGGTTTGGGGCCTAAGGAACCTGAGACCTGAGACAGAGTTCCTTTTTTTATCCAATCATAGACAAACACACTATAGTTTTAAATCCTTGATGTCAAAGGAATTTCCAGTATATTTTGAAATTCATGCTTTCTGATGACTAAATTCAATGGCATTCACTTCGAATCAACAAGAGAATGTTTTGCTTGAAGAAAATTCTACCCTAAAAGATAGCCCCTTGTCTGTTTACTTAGTGATCTAGTTTGTGTAATCCTTGAGGTCAGTTTTAGTTTCCATTTTATTTGGAGCTCTAGTTTCTGATGTCGTACAATGACATTTATTTAGAATCGGTAAAGGAAAGGCATGTTTAGAGCTAATTCTCTTTGAAAAGATGGTCCCAATTCTTTTTACCATAAACTAGTTAGTTATTTCTGATGTCGCACAATGATATTTACTTAGAATCGATAGAGGAAAGGCATCTTTAGTGCTAATTCTCTTTGAAAAGATGGTCCCAATTCGTTTTACCATAAACTAGTTTGTTAGAATGCCAATCATTATCTTCATGGCAATTTTTCCCAAATAGCCCCTATCTTGTTTAAAAATGATCTAGTTTGTTAAATTCTTTAGGTAAATTAAGCGTCCATTTTATTTTATTTGGAACCCTGAAGGGCCCTTCTTCATGAAGCTCTGCTAACTCTAGTTGGCAGCAAACAATCTCTAACCATTTTGTTAATTTGGCAAGTAAACAAAAGGATGGATGCCAACTAGAGTAATGCTTTTATACTCGTGTAGGTTTGCAGCTTTGTCGCTGCATGACGTTGGGTTTTTTTGGCAAAAACTTAACGCTTCCGGTTGTCGCAGCAGCAAAGAGATAATCGATATTGGCAAATTTTGTTGCACTACAAGATTTTTTCAGTTGAAATGAATTAAACTTTCAGAGCGACATGAAGCGGCAAAACAGCAAAGCGACAAAAGTATAAAGCTACAAAAGTGTGAAATGAAGCAAGCGACAAAGCTGCAAAGCGACAATAAGTATGAAAGCAGCATTAGCAGTCGTTTTATGAAGATGGGCTCTGCTGATGTCTGTACAGACAATGATAATCATTCGGAATCAGCAATAGAATGATACCTTTAAAGCTGATTTTCCTTTAAATGGATGCCCCATGCTCTATTTACCCAGTGATCTAGCATGTTAAACCTTATCTAGCTCAATTTTATTTAATTTGGAGCCCTGAATTCTGATGTCTAATTGCCCCTTAGAACAAAGTCTCTGCATGAGGTCTACCTTTGGATATCGTGAAGATCAAATGTAGTATTTTATTTGGAGTTGTCAGTTTACATGACTAAACAGCAAATGGCATTTACTAGGAATCTACAAGACTCAATCCCATCTTTTAAGCAGATTCTCTTTTAAAAGTAGCCCCTTGCCTGTTTGCCTAGCGATGTAGTTTGTGAAATCCTTGAGGTCAATTAACTGAGTTTCTATCTTATTGGAGCCCTGGTTTCTGATGTCTGTACTGACAATGGCATTATGTCTAGACTAACAATTCAGTGAAGAGTGGTTACAAAGTTTGTAACACTGGTAACTATTTAATAGCTCCAGTTTATTCATACAGTGGCCTCAGTCTTTTTGTGTCTAGACTCCTCATGGTATGTGATCAGAGTCCAGCAATTCCATCCACTGAGACATCACTTGAGGTCTATGGTACAGTCTTGATATTTTAAAGTACACTGTTATGTGTGTCTCATGTGTATAGACCAAGGATATTATAAAGGGAATCTTTGCTTGTCACCATATTGTTGTTGTTATTGTACCTCATGGTATGTTAGGACTTTGACCTGATATCCAGGCAGGTTATGTAAATCCTGACGCATAAACAGTGTGTGCATTTTGTTAGACGCGCAAGCCATGTCTGCATCTATTGCTCTGATCAAAGAACACCAATTTTCCCGCTAAGGGCTCAAAGGGCACCCGGAGGCGTAAAATGCCAGAGGTACAATAGCTCACCCTCCATGAGCAACAATCTAAGATGGCCGCCATCCCATAGGATTTACAAGGCTGTCTAATCAAAATTGCGGCAAGTACAGATTCCGCTTTTTAATATCCTTGGTAAAGACTGTGTATCGGAAGACTTTAAGTGATGGAATTGGTGCAAATCATCAGACTATAAATGCAACATCAGGCAGCAGTTAAAGGGGCATTGGACAAGATTTTGAAATTTTGTTTGTCGATGATTTTCACTTCCTATGCTAGAAAATAATAGTAAAATACCAGATATCAGGGAAATTTTGATCAAAATCTTCAAAAAAGTCAAACATTTTAATTTTATTTTGTTTGTTGATTTTGGGTATGAGGCTATTCTCTTAACTTATTTATTGATGCTATACAATGACAAAGAGCCAAAGGTTTGTTTGTAAAACATTCCTTTCACATCATAGATTGCAGATAAATCTAAAAGAAATTTTGAATTTCCATTAGAGCTCCTGAAAAGGCCAATTTTAAAAATTCAACTATAGAGGGCAGTATTTATCATTGTCGACAAATAATTAAACATAATAAAATATCTAAATATTTTTGATATTAAGGGTTTGAATTTGACAATGAAACTTTGCATGCTGCCATTATTACCGCCAATACTTCAAATGATGCAAAAATCTCAAAATGTTTGGGGAAAAGTGGGGGATGATGCTGAACTTGTCCAATGCCCCTTTAATGCCATTGGGTTGGTTATTTTTTGGACATGGAAGCCATTTTGTTTCTTGTCATGTTAAGCTGAATTCATACTTGTTTTGAAACGCACGGAGCATGTGTGCATTGAATTTTCAGCTCAAAACTACAATATACACATGCTCCGTGCATTTCCAAACGCAATGCGTCACAAGTATGAATTCAGCTTTAGGTAGAAAACCTGTTCCTCATAGAATGCCTCTACTTAGGTTCTTGTCGGTCATTTTTTGATGGCAAGCTATAATGTTAAGACGTCAGGTGTTTTCGCAGGTTAAAGTATAGTTGATTTTAGGTCAGACAGCAGTATCCTCAGATGAAGCATTGTGCCAGATTTCAAAAAGGCATGATGTTGAAAAACCTTGGAACATCTTAAAGGGGCATTGGACAAGTTCAGCATCATCCTCAAACTTTTCCTTAAGTATTTTGAGATTTTTGCATCATTTGAAGTATTAGTGGTAATTATGAAAGGATGCAAAGTTTCTTTGTGAAATTCAAACCCTTTATGTCAAAATATTTAGATATTCTTTTAGTTTTAATCATCGTTGTCGACAATGATAAATACTGCCCTCTATAGTTGGATTTTTAAAATCAGCATTTTCAGGAGATCTAAAGCAAACTCCGAATTTCTTTTGATTTGTCTGCAATCTATGATGTGAAAGAAGTGTTTTACAAACAAATCTTTGGCTATTTTGATATATATCATCAATAAATACGATTATAGAATAGCCTCATACCCAAGATCAACAAATAAAATAAAATTCAATTTTTTTTTTTTGAAGGTTTTGAATCAAATTTTTTCCAATATCTGGCAACTGACTGTTATTTTCTAATGTACAAAGTGTAAATGTCTACATGTCCTTTCAAATAAACCATAATTTAGGTTGTGAAACATATGTTATTGTAATATGTTTTGTCTTTAAAGGTGCGTTTACACTGTGACGACTTGGGGTTAACAACAAGCAACGTAGACCTGCAAATTGCGATTTTGAATTTTTTGCCCGTCATCGTTAGTTAGTCACTTAATGCTCACACAATCTGCTAGCCACGCACCTCATCGTCACTATCAGTCGTTTTCAGTTGCAAGTTTGTTACCCTCCTTCGTTACCCTACGTCACAGTGTAAACGCACCTTAAAGAATACTTCTTGTCTTTAATTTCATTATTTTTTGATGTGTTAAACATGATTTACTCACTTTGTCATAAGTTTTAAAAAAATTGGGTGTTACCTGTATACACACGATTGAGTTCCCATTACTTGAGAATGATTTGAATCTACAGAATCGAAATGTTTCCCTTATGAGATGACTTGACATCATCCACTCCACAGCAAGACTGTTTGAATACAGTTACCCACCCAAGTAACAAAAGCATAAAAAAGAGTTAATGTCTTGCACTAGTATACTTCTTATACCTTCCAGCAAATTTTAATTCTTGTTGCTGAATGATTTTCAAATAAAAATTCAGACTGAATCATGCATGTCTTTTTTAAAAAATACGATAAACACAGAATGTGTATCTCTGATGCAAAGGTGATACAAATTTGATTTTTTTTTTTCTGGCAATAACGATATTAGAATATTTCAGCCAACTTGAAAATTCATTAATATCACCTATATCTTATATCTTCATATTTGCCACAATCTTTGTTGCATATTAATAATTGAATTTCTCAAGGTTGGTTACAAAACAGAGGTGGTTTTCAGGATATCCCACAATGCATTATTCTGATACACTGATATATAATAGGCAATAATGGTTTTCTGGACAAGGGGCTATTAGGAATTTGAGAATTCCATTGAATAGTACTCATTCATATCTTTCTAGGGATGTGTTTCTTTTCACAATAGCCCAGTGTTTACCCACATTGCTGACACCTCAAAAACCTCAGAAACCTGTACATAAGTATAGGAGTTGAATTGGATTTGCAGGCATATTGTACAATGTTGCATTGCATCGTGGGATATTGTGAAAACCTCCTCTGGTTACAAAAGGTGTTCCATCGTCAACACCTGTTGCATAGCAATTCAAGTGCACGAGTCCCGGGGCGGGCGCGAGTCTATCTGATGCTTGATTGGTTGGTTGCTACTCGCGTGGGATGCTTGAAGGTGCGAGATACATGTTGCTGTCTACAGAAAAATTCATTCAAAAAATAAGGGGGACTTGTCTTTAGACTTTGTGAAGACTAAATTGCTTTAAATTACTATACCCAACATATTTTAGTGCCAAAAAAACTGTATTAGGTACATATGTGTTGTTTTCTTTTACTAATATACACTATTTTTATGGGTAGGTTTATTATATTTAAAATGGTATCTTAATACTTCAACTTTAATGTGAACCCATGTGATATGTTGTGGATGTATTGCACAGTTTTAAAACATTGAAACTTGAACTCTTGAACATAAAGTTGTATGCCATTTAGTTTAATTTTGGTTTGTCATTGTGAACATGAGCACCAAGTTATACTCTTCTACTACTAAAAAGCACGAAGCATTTTTACAACCAAAAAAGTACACAGAATAAAATTAATTAGAGGGCCTGGTATTTTGATTCGAGTAGTCTAAAGCATAGGCTGATATATTTTATCAGTTGACTAATCAAGTAATTAACAAAATACTTTGTATCAACAGCTGAAGTAAAAATAAAAGTGGGATTCTCCTCTCCTCCACATCTTTACCAATATATACCTGGGAAAGCAGTGAAGAGGGGAATAACCTGTTAACATTGTTTCCCGGGCATTGTTTACAAATACCTTCCATCTTGAAATTTTGCACAAGTTATTGTATCATTCAGTTCCTAGTTTTGATATTTGATCATGGTATCAAGTTTTACTTTTACTCTTTCTTACAAGTGATATCTATATATATATCATCCCTCTATCTTAGAGGGAGAGAGTAAAGCATTGGATACAAATATTTCCTATCTTTTAAGATGGGAAATAATGTAATATGTACAGTTAATTGTTTCATTTAGTTCATAGTTTTTCTATACCAGTTTTATTTTTAGGCCTAAAAATGTGTTGATTTGCCCTTTGCGACTGACCAAAAATTTATTTCAGTTGAATTTACATCAATATTCACAGAATGTCAAACATTTGCATGAAACAAACATATATCTTGAATAAATAAAGCACAAAACAATGAAAACATTTATATAAACTATTTTACTCAGGTTTTGGGGGGTTCGTTTTCCAGGGAAAAAATTTAATAAAAAATGAAAAAAAGATCAGACCTACCGACCATCATTTTCACCATTAAAGGACAAGTCAACAACTATTTTTAGGCCTTACTTTTTAGCAAGCGATATCTGTATACCCCATCCCCTCTCTCATAGGAGAGTGAAAAGGGGAATAACCTGTTGCTACATTGTATACAATCACAACATGCCAGCAAAGGAAACACCCTAGGTAGGCATGTGTGTGTTTTATGAATACCATCATCAGAGCAACACCAAATAAATCGTTTAATGTCTCGCAGAAATTTTCTCTTCAAGTATAACGTGATATGGCACCAGAAAACATGATATTGACTGAGCATTATTGAACACTGTAGGAAAACGTGCTTGCATGACATCGAGTATTTTCATTGGCAACAAGAATAGCAAAATATATAGAAGACAGAATTTGAATGGGGCTTGTTAGGGATTTCTGTTGCTTTATCATGCGTCATCTTACGGTGTAGCAAAAAGTTGAAGAAACTTGACAAATATATTTTGACAACACTTGATGACCTGGCAAACAGTTTCAGAAATGGATTGCACATAAGTGACCCTCCATCCCAAACCAGCCGTAAATGTCGCTTTTTCTCATTTTGTGAATCTGCCAAAAAATCAATTTCGGCAAATTATGACCTTGACATGTATTTTCACCTGTAGCGCAAAATTAAGTTTCTGGCATTTACGGCTCATACAGGCTGGACAGCCACATATTATACACAAGTAAGGTCTTTGTGTTATTAGTGTTAGCCAATGATTTGGTGTATGCCTCCCACAAACTGTTCGCTCAAGACAGTAGACATCACTGAAACTGTAGCAAGAACTGATGTGTGTGTTTTCATTCATGTTGTTCTTTAAAATGTATTTTAATGTAAGATAGCACTAGTCTTGTAGGCCTGTTTTTTCCCTTGGTGAGCAATAAAGGAGATACTACTGAGAATTCTTTTGAATTTATATTGATGGAAATCTTTCTGACTGGAATTAAACAAGCATTCAAAACTTCACATAACAAATTCACTTGGTTATTTTTTTAAGGAGACACAAAGAGAAAACAATATTTTTCAATCATTTGCTTTGCCAACATACTTGAAATTGGTAAGAGAAGAGATCTATCCACATGTATCAGCACAGAGGAGAATTTTGATCTGGTCTTGAGGATGTAAAGGTGCATTTCATGAATTTGATGAGATGAAAACCTCGCAAAAGGTATACTTTAGATCCCATCAAAAATTTCACCTGGGACCTGACCCTAATTCACTAACTTAGACCCGACCCTAACCCTAAACATACCCTAGCCCTAACCCTTAAATTTTGGATGGGACCTAAAGTATACTTGGTCCAAAACAACTACCCAAATCATTATAAGGACCTAGTTAAGATTCTTTGTATTACCATTTAGCACTTTATGCTGCTCGTTTATTTGTCACAAAGTCTATCTGCTTTTAGCATGTTGTTATTTTGCACTGCACAACTCAGAATCTGTTGAACCACTCGGACAATCGCAGAATCGTATATGATGTTTTGCCGGTAATTGAAATGAACGAAAGAGCTAGCAATATTGGTTAGAGGAGAAATATATAAAGTGATAAGTATTGTGAATAGAGCAAATTCAGGCTGTTGTGATCGAAGTCTAGACAAGATTTTAATAAAGAAAGTCTGCCCAGTAAAGGATTGACTATGTGTGGGAAGCTTGTCTTGTTTTTGTGTTTTTCCCTTTTGCATTATTGCGTTTGCATCCGCGCATGTAATTTGTCCCGGGCAATACCAGTCTAAGTAATTGTTATTGATTGGGATGTGTCTCCATCAGTAGAAGCCAGCGTACTTGTTGACATCACATTTGATTGTTTTAAAGCAAGAAATTTGATTTCAAAAAGATGGTTATTATTCTTAGATTTACTTTATTACTTTATTAGAAAAATGATTTTTATTTTTTTCTGTACAGCTTTTATCAGGCATGTAAAAATTAGATGCAGAAGAATATAGAAAAAGAGTATCTTTATGAGGAATTGAATTTTAGCCTCTTGCTTGCTTGTTTTCATGCTAATTTCAGGTGGATTACCTTCCTAAATGGAAGACTATGGGTGAAGTTCACTGTTAGGGCTCATTCACACATCAATGTATTATGGTCAAAGTATGCAAGCCTATGTTTGGGCCCTTGATGGGGTACGCTGGTACCCTCGATACAGGCGCTTCACTATGTGGTTCAGACTGCCCATCATCGCCGGGATCATCGCAGGTAACGGCTGATCATAATTAGTCAAAATTTTGACCAGTAGAATTTCACAACTTACCAGCTCACTCGCCCTATCTAACTACATGGCAATCGTTCGTGAGTGGTAGAGGAAGGTTTTGGTGAAGAGGTTGAAAAAATGGTGATGTTTATATGCGCGACCTCTGCCTGATGTACCAAGTCTAACTAGGCGTTACAAGAAATTAGCGCAATCACCAATGCGTCACGCGTGTAAGTGTTTGATGCTGAAAACAAAATGTCTTCAGGCCAATCAAGTGCTTAGATTGATTAGCGGTTACCGGCGTCTTATTTTGGATAAGACTTGGGAGCCCAGCGTATTGATGGGGTTGATTGGAAGGTAATATTGTTATTGTAACAATGGAAGCTATATAGATGAAGTCCATTAACCCTGACACTTTTGACCACTTCTTCTTTTAAAAAGTATCTCAGAAATCTGCAAGTCAAAAATGGCGGATTTTTACCCGGATCCGAACCCATAACCTCCCGCTTCTCGATCCAATTATCACCATGTTAAGCCACTGAGCAGGCGCTGCCATGGCAGCGATTTTGTGGTCATAGCTAACTTGGGTCTATGACGTATTTGGTCTTAGGCGAATTTCTTAACTTTCTGGAATGGGATATTGTGAGATTTAGTGGGGTTAGTAGGTTAGATTTTGGACAAAATTAATATAAGGCCTGATGTTCATCAGTTTTGCCCTTACTCTCTTACAATATATACATCACCTGTGTCATTAGACTCCTGAAACTTGCCATATTCATCATCTGTAACTTTGTCTGTTGTAACTCTGTCTTGCACCCTTTTAGCATTTCCATATCTCCATTCACATCAATAAACATTATTTGCTCATACTTAGTTTACTCACTGTAACACTCAGCCCAAGAATGAGCCACCTGTTAGAAACTAGGACAGGACTGTGAGAGTGAGTGGTCATATGTGGTTTGCATTGCAAGGTGGTACAAATCAAGGATTGATTTCGGTATCTCACTTGTACAAGTTGAATTCTATTCCTCACTTGTGATCCTAGTAACTGAAATGCTGACTGACATTATAATAACAGGATAGGTTGCAATAACTGAAATTACGACTCAGGGGCGTAACCAATGGGGAGGGGTAGGGGGGCAACTTCCCCTTCCCCCCCCCCCCCCCCCCCCCGGACGCAAAAAATCGGGAAAGAGAGCAAAACAAATTGGAAGGGAAGAAAGGGAGGACAGAAGAGAAAGAAGGATGAAGAGAAAGGGGAAAGAAGTAGGAAAAGAGAAAACGAAAGAAAAGGAAGAAGGGAAAGGTGAAAAGAAAGAAGACACATTATTTCATCAAAAAATAGGCGTTTTTAAGCTTAAATAAACAAATTTGTCCTAATATTTTTGCGCGCGTAGCGTTAAAAAGCGCCATCACTGCCTCCAAGCCAGTAGCCAGTACAAAAATTGGGAAGCCTCTTGAGTCTTGTTTCTAATTGAATGTAGGCTTGGAACGCACATTTTTTGATGTGGCAATATGGATATTTAAACAGTTGGGGATTTTAAAACACCTTTCCCTCGATCTTCCCACTCTTGGTGTGATATCTCAGTTTGTGTTCTTCGCAAAGTCGCACCTTTTGATGAATTTTGATTCAGAAAATGTTTGGCCTCAAACACTTTACACTTTACTCAATATACAATCATGTGGTATAAATACAGCTTATAAGTTCTATAATCACAATGATTGTGAAATCATTTTGGCCCGTAAGTGGCCTCAACTCTTTACCATCAATACATCATTGTTCAGATAATAAAACATGATGTAATAATCACCTGTATGAAGTTTTTTTTTTATTGCAATCGATATACACCATTGT
>JXSR01S014165.1:7483-18006 GCA_000969725.1 Ophiothrix spiculata | reverse complement strand
AGTATTCTTGATACTTAATTAGGATATTGACATGGAAATGCTGTTTTAGTGATGTGAAAGCATTTTCAGAAATTTGTATAATTTCATATTTTATAAATGTAAATATATTGTTTAAATAACCAAAAAAAGCACTTCTGTTGTTTCCAAGAAAAATTGAATGACATCTGATCTACATGTAAGTATACTCTATAAATCTTGACGTATGCAGCAAGCAATCAGACTCTATTACGGGATCCGTATTATATCCCTCGTATTCTACAACATTATGAACTGGTTATTTGTATTGTATAAGAGACTAGTAATGATTGATTAAGATTGACCAATCACTAGGTATTGATATTGTTTATACATGAAACGTTCGTGATTTTGGTATTATTATTTGTTAATTTTGTTGCTACAATATGGAAAAACATTGAACATAAGTTCATTTGAATATTCAGCAAGATTGGGTAAGTTGTTTAGATTTGAAAAATACGGACTTCCGTATGGTTATAATGGTTTATCTGCATACTTTAAGGTAAATTATAGTATTGGGTATGGTCTCCTCTATTCATTGATACAAAAATCATTAAAATCGGCCAAGGCGTAACGTAATTATGACGTCATAGTCGGGAAAATCACGAATTTTGACAAAATGGCCACCAAGTCGAAATTTGCTTGTAAAAGTTCTAAATATCAAAGTTTTGCCGGTTTTTTGGCAAATAAAGAAGGAAAATTGTGTTTATAATATGTTCTGTAAGTTTTAGGTGACTACCATGCAGAAGGGTTTATTTCACAAAATCTCATGAATCACTTTTCCTTTATAGAAGCTCTCCATAGACGTCGGTTTAGAATTTTCATAGATCTCTATACAAAAGCACGCTTTTAATTTGTATGTTCAAATATATCAAAACCCATGAAAAACATCTCTAACGAACGTTACAAATAATATTATCGTGATACGAAATGAAATATATAGCTCTAGTAGATCCAATGAGTATTTATGTTCTAAGATCCTGAGTATCTAAGAATTCTGGTATTTAGAAACCTATTAGCTTTTTCGTAAAGTAATTATTTCATTTTAAAATACATCGCGTTTATAACATTGTTTCCAATAAAATGTATTGTTCATTATAATCAAATGATTTAGTGTTTCACTCTGATTAAGGAAAAGATGCATGATTCAAGGTTTATTTTGTTAAAACCTTTATGTGACAGGCTTATCAACTTATCATGTTATAGTATAAAGAGTTTACCGTAACCTTGAATAAACAAGAATAATGTGCCGCGCATCTTAATTTTCTGATTAAATCCTACGGATAGGATAAAATTTAAAGCAAGTCACTGTTTTTGTTTGCGAGAACTCAATTTAACGAAATAATTATCATGCGAGTACTAACTAACAGGTGTTTTGACAGTCTGAAATGTTCAAATGGGATTAGTACTATTTTTTTTGTTTATATATATACATACACTAAGGAAAAACGGTTTAAGTCTGATAAACTTGAAATTGTTACGGTAAGGCAGTTACTTTTACATTTTTAGGAACATTAATTTAAAGTCTTATATTAAATGCAACTTACTGTTACAAGAGTATTTATATTAAAGGTAATGGTATTAACCACATATTAACGCGGAGTATTTTAAGTATTTATTATTATTTAACTGTTGTTGACATTATTTTGAGAAAGATGAAAAACACAGTTTTATATAATAAACACAGTATTTTTAACATTTTTAGGTGTAGGTACATAGTTAAAACATGTAAATAAATCAAGATTAGATGGATTACGATTTGAATCAGAGTGATTACTATTTGCTAAAATATTTTGCAAAGTGGTATTCATTATGATATAATGTTGTTACGAGGACGGGACGAGGAGGGGGAGGGGGAGGAAGACGAGGACGAGCAGGAGGAGGACGATGAGGAAGAGGAGGAGGACGAGGAGAAGAAGAGCTAATGTAACTTCATGATTCTGTCCATAAACACAATGTCGATTTCCTTAGTTTCATGGAGGATTCATATGAATCAGATTTGACCCAGCAAGTTATGAAATATAGTAAATGCTTTTAAACATATTCTTGAATACTTTATTTGATTCTACCTTAATTTGATTAGAAGCATCCATTTCAATAGTGGCCTTCCAATATTCCTTGCCACGAGGAATATCCAATTCCTACAAATGATTGAACGGTCAGGGCTATGGATTTATGTTGATTGTTTTTTTAAGTAAAGAACACAGAATCTTTGCAAAATAAGATGGCGGGTAATAACAATATGTGAATTGATTTTGTTTAGTTAGTATTTATTTATTTTTTTCTTCCTTTTCAGTAAAGGTTATTGACATATTTGTTCATTGTTCATTCATTTGTTCATTGTTCATTTTATGTCCATAACATATATATTCTTACATCAAAATTTAAAATCAAGCAAGATTTAAAAAAAAAACAATCTACGTCAAAAACATTTAAAGAAAACACAAAAACAGTTATGTGGGATAATACTGGCCCATAAAATGTAATACCCCTTAAACAAAGGAAAAATAAATAAAAACTTACAGTACAAAAACAGAATAACGTATAACCACTTGACAACACTGGGACAAGTGCTCAAAAAGAAAATTATATCAGAGTAAATTGGAGGCCGTTCCACCGGCGAAGCAGATGATAAATCTACAGTTTTCTGTTCATCATTTTAGGTTTTTATTTTCGAATTGGTAAAAGTCGTATTCGAAAGTCTGTTATTGATTATGAAATTACCACTACCCTAAATACGTTCGACACTTATGTTTAATGATTGATTCATTTATTTTGAAGTCGTCTAACTCCGTATTTTAAGTCAGAAATCAGTTTAAAAGATCCACAGTACTTCTATGCACATTTAGGAAGGAAGTATTATATACAATTATGTCAAATTATATTGACATTTTTCAATCACCAACAGCGTATAGTTGTTATTGAAAACAAATATGAAATTCTGGACGATATTTATTTCTTAAACAAAACTTTCTATAGGTGATAGGAAGAAAGTTGAAAACATTTCTGGCTTATTCAAAGGCACACATAACAATTGTTTGCAATTATCTCGTAAGTCAACACGAGAATAGTATACCTGACTTGATTGCTTTACATGAATAAACTATTGCTATAGCGCATTTGTTATCTAGTGACAAATAAAAGTTTCCAAGTTACAAAATTATGAGTTCAAATTGTGCTACGCATGACGTCCACTATTTTTATTATCTACCCTTGATTATCTAACGGTCAATACTGTCTAGTCGACTAAATCGTTACACATTGGTGGATTCCAACGCTAAGTGACCAAAGCTCTATTTTTACGCCCATAAAATGAATGTTTTGTGCTATGATTATTCCTTACCATACTTAAAACAGAAACGAACATTTAAGTTGATAATTTCTACTTGTCTTTATTATTCCTAATTATTCAAATTATATATACATTTTAACTTTTATTGATATTTTTTTTTTATTACTATCAGATTACCCTAAATTTGTGGATAATTTGAAAAAATGCAATTCTTAACTAACTTCAATTTTATATCCTGACATAAAAATAGTGTGAAATTATGTTCAAGCTTTAAATCATACAAATTATATGGTCCTTGCACTCGTGATGGTCACATAAATTGAATCTAGGCTCCTTTAGTTCGCAAGTGGAATAGTGTTTTTAAGTAACCTATCGGACACGTGTTATATGTATATCACTGTAAACCATATCCTAACTAGTTTTATCGGTTAACTATGTTGATTAAAAATCTACTTTTTTTGATACTGCAGCATTAGTAGTTTTGTCGTGACAACACACTTCATGAACTAAAGATGTACTTCTTGCGAGAACGCCATTTCAAATCTTTACCTTTTTACCTGTTGTATCATTATTTTAATGTTGAGGCAAATTACAGAAATAAAAAGACTTTCTTTCTCCTGAGCAGATTTCACTTTGGCAATTATCGGTTACAAAAGCAACAGCCGGTGAATATAAGAAAGTTGTTACAAGGTCACAGACAATAACGAAATGTAATTTGATGGGTAACACTCAGTACTGGGAGTCAGTAACAGATTCGCTAGGATATCGAATGCCGTTAAGTTATAGTATAGTACGTGAAACTGTATATATATGTTAAAATATAATTAAATACAAATGTTAAAAAAGTAGATAAAGAAATATTAAGTAATTTGAGCCATTTTAGATTGCTAATTTTAAGGTCATATATTTGTTTACTATTTTAACTAAACCGTGCTAGAGTATGTTTGTAAAATTAATAAATAGGAAAACCTAAAATAACGGAGTTTCAACTATAACAAAAATATATAAGTTATTGGACATTGAAACAAGCACGAAGGTCAAACTTTTCCAGAATATATATGTATAGGATACAAATAAAAGTAGATAAAGAAATATTAAGTAATTTGAGCCATTTTAGATTGCTAATTTTTAGGTCATGTATTTGTTTACTATTTTAACTAAACCGTGCTAAAGTATGTTTGTAAAATTAATAAATAGGAAAACCTAAAATAACGGAGTTTCAACTAAAACAAAAATATATAAGTTATTGGACATTGAAACAAGCACGAAGGTCAAACTTTTCCAGAATATATATGTATAGGATACAAATGAAATGAAATAAAGATATTACAAGATATGCCAACCTTCATTTCATATATATCGTGATAAGTTCCTGTACTCGATACATACAGTATATGTCAATATGTCATATCATTGTGAAAGAAGTAATACTGTATGTCTGGAATTGAATGTATCAAATAACAAGACAACATATTCTACGTCTAAAACGGGATTTTTTTCTAACCTTTTTCAGGTAGTGTACTGTTAAAAACATCACTCTTAGAAAGTCAGGATCAAATATGAGCATATCCTGATTCTGGATCAAAATATGATCCGCAAATGGACCACATCTCATCCTTTTCGGATTAAATTGATCCTTTTTCGATCAATCTGATCCTTTTTGGGATCATATTTTTGATCCGGAATCAGAATAAGCTCATATTTGATCCTGGCTTCCTAAGTGTGCATATCTTTATAAACCTTCAATTTTTATTATAAGGAGATTCGTAAGTCCGCAGGGACAGCAGAGACATTATAGAACTACCCTTTAGGAAGACGGATTTTTTTACAAACAGTTCACCTTCTAAAGCTATAGGTGTAATGAAAACATGCCCATTTGTAATGTGTTTGTCAACATGACTTTAATTAACTTTCTGCAACACACATATTAGCTCGACAACTTAAAGTTGATAATGTTTGTCATGAAGACTTTTGCACATCTTTTATTCATCGATGGTACCCTCCTTTTATCAAAAATCTGTGAAGACACTAATGCCTATGTTCGGAATCACTAAAGGTGAAACTCGTGATTCTGGTCACATGGTACAACAAACAAACATTAAATAATTCTTACCGTTCAGTAGAATAGGTCCTCCTGGCTATCCACCTTCAACAGCTAAAAAGCTGAATCTGTAAGAAATTATATATATAAAACAGATAAGTGATGACATTTTCAAAAGTTCATAATCTCTATATGGTATGTACCAACAATGTTGACTCTTGAATAAAAGGAAAGTCATATTGAATATACGGCATTGAAATATTATTTGATAATATCAGTGTATATAATGTTATTAATAGAATTAATATACAAGTATTAAACAGTTATTTACAAGTGGTTGATGGTCCAAATAATTGTTTATGAAAATACACCACAAGGGTAGCAGAACTTTTAAAGATTCCGTAAACTGGGGTAACTTTGACCCACTTTTTTTCATTGTATTTTTTTTTTCAATGTAATGGAATGTACTTTTTCTTGAGCTTGTTTTATATTATCATAGCACTCAACTTGGGCTTTCATATATTTTTTCTTTTATAAAAAATAAATGTGAAAGTCCTGTTTTTCTTTGAAATGTTAGGTGGGCAAAGTAACCCCACGATTGGTTTACTTTGACCCAAATGTTTAAAATCAAGTTTAAACCTAGTGAAATTACAGAGTACTGCAGAGTAACTCCTAACGGGGATTTCTGTGGCCCTTTTAAGTATTTTTTTTTAATTAATTGCACATTTCATAATATGCGAACTTGCGTATATGGGTAGTTATAGTACCAGCAAAACGCATGATATTCATGCCAAACGTACCAATCCTGATATACACAATGATTGGTACGTTTGGCACTTCCTATGACTTTTTCTCGTAATAATATTGAATAATAAAGATATCTAAGTTTTTAACTACAGAGTTTCTAAGGGAAGTTCAATTGTTTGAGGTGTTTTACAGGTGGGTCAAAGTAACCCCATTTCCCTGTCCTTTTCTCTAAATTTCTGTCCTGTGTCTGGAAAAGAACAGCAAATAAGAAATAATCTACTAATAACTTATCACAGATAAATTGACTATACAGATGACCCATTAACACTTCCATTAAATATGCACCTTCTTGGTGAGACAAGCGCAATTTCTCCAATATTTTGGTGCGTTCTTGACTCTAAAATATTTAAAAGGGTGTTTTGTTTCAACCCTAAATACAAACATGATTATATTACAGGACAATTGGTTGTTCTCATTATCCCAAATAAGAAATTGTCAACTTAAAAACTTTTTTCAAAATTTGACGAAAAATCTTTTTTATTTTGGGTGGGCAAAAGTTACCCCATAAGGGTTCAAGTAACCCCAGTTTACGGTTCTTTAAAAGAAATAATATTCAAGATAATTATACTGTGCAGTAAAACACGTCATAACGAAGTTGTCCTTTGCATTACAGATAACTTAAACATTGAATGCAAGCCCCTGAAGGTAAATAATACAAATGTTCAATAAAATGCTGGTTTTATATCCAGTCGACTGCCGTAGCTTGATTACATAATGGTGGTAGATAGACACATGTCTCATAAACAAGGCAATATAATTTAATTAAAGAAAAATAGAAGAGTTCGTTGAATATTTGAAAGGTTAATATAGTAGTCAAGGTGTCAATAATAGGACTAAGTATCTCGTAAATACTTTATCCGGAGCAGCAACTGTTCATAAACATTGCTTATTAACATCAAACAAATTTTGATGAAGTCCAATGTTAGAAATAAAAGAATATGTCATTACTTTTTTAGTGAAATGCTCTATTGGACGATAGGCTACGGAGAAAAAAGAGACTTTGATAAGCTGAATCATAGAAAAAAGTGAACTGAATAGATCAAAATGTAAAGTTTGGATGCTACATTATAAAACAACTTTTTGAAATACACTTTGTAATGGTTTAATATAAAAGATTAACTTAAGATTGATATGCATTAGTAAACATACAATACATAAAATCTAAGCTAGCCCCTCATAATACCATAATCTCATACACAAGACAAAGACAAAGATATTTTCGACATGTCCTTGACCATAAAAATATAGAAATATACTTGATGTATATCTGTATTGCATTTATTTTAGCACGACTTCTTACGGACATAATTTAGTAAAACAGCAAGAACAGGTTAAAATTTCTATACGGAACCGATATTATTTTTTTTTTTTGCAGAAAGAGTTCTCGATACTTAGCCTTTGTGACTTTAAGATTAAATCCATTAGATTTCTCCAGATGAGATATTTTTACTCTCCTGCTGTAAAAATAGTCTCCGAAATACATATTTACTATTGCGTTTGATCATACATTTTGACTACTCTTTTAATTTCCAAATGGAATAAGAGCAAACATGCCCTGCTCCTTTACCACACTTACACCTAAGTCATTTACAGTACTCAAGTATTTGCAAATGTTAACGTTATCCTTATTTCTTAATTGAGTTATGTTTAACTTACGTGCTCAGCAAAATTTTAAAGCTGACGAAAAGGCGCCTTTGCGATTGACGTGCATTTTAAGCTTCTTCTTTTGCCTAAATGCATTGTAAACGTTATACCCAGGACGTAAAATGGTATATATAGCTATATTGTAGCCTTAATGTGACTATTCATAGTTTATATGTGCCGCATCCCCTCTGGCTATGCCACTGCATATTATTCATTCAAAATTAGGATAATAATCCAGTACTTGTTATATTTCTTTGTACTTTTGTTGTTAATTTTCAGCTAGAGACGAAGTGTTACACAGAAAACATAAATTGGTCAATCTAACGCATGACTAACAAAAGTTAGTCAATTTTACTAGTCTGAATAGAGGGACTAACTATAGTGCTCAAGTTCGGTAATTATGATTAGTCATTTGTTCTGGACCAATGATTAAATGTAACTGTACTAGTCAACATTGCCTGACTAACGTCACTTAGCAAGTTTGACCAAGTTGAAGCATGCAGTGCATGATAGTATGAGGTGTCAGTTTTTTTGATGAATTCTCTGACTAATAAGCTCTACTAATGCCTGACTGGAGATCAGCTTGAGGTCTCGGGCTTGAGATGTGAGTGTTTTTGACGAATATCCTGACTAATTTGCCCTACTAATTTAAATCCTTTTTTTGTAAAACTACTCGCGGGAAAATCTCACTGAAAACAAAAACTAGTCAAGCAGCTGACTAACTTTAAACTAGTCAGGCAGGTTATTCCAGCTTACCTGACTAGTTTGACGTTGGTCAAGCCAAATTTCAAACTAGTCAAGCCTGCTTGACTAGGACTAGTCAAGCCTGCTTGACTAGTATTAAACTAGTCAAGCCCGCTTGACTAACGTGCGAAACCATGCTTGACGAGTTTGCCAGACTGAGAGCTTGACTTGACTACCTTGATGGTACAAAAGAGCTTGTTGGTCAAGCTGGCTTGAATAGCTTAAGTTAGTCAGCCGGGTCAGGTGGAGTCTTTGAGGCCAACATAGTGGACAGCACAGACATGTAAAACATCCTGCCGTCGTTTGACCTCATAAATGTCACCATGATGTACCATTGATGTATCGTGAATTATATATATCGTCTGTTTATATGCAGCTCACTGACTATTTTGGTGGTACTCATATGTCACTCTTAAACTTCTCTCTACATTATTGACGGATAAGCTATACAGCGTGGATTAAGCTTAAAAGCTTGTTGTCGTACATCTCCACCTCTTCCAGCTTGTTAGTCATGCAAGTTAGTCATAACAGCTTGACTAGTTTGACCATGCAAGTCAAACCTGTATGACTACTAACTTAATTCCCATGACTAACAGTTAATTAGTTCTCTAGAGCACCATTTTGGGTAGCTTAAAGCTGGTCGTTTTCTAGTTAAGCTCCTAGTTTGCTTAGTAAATAATCTTGACTAATCTTACCAGATAAATTTTAAATTAGTCCCCCAAGCTTAACTAACACAAGAAATTATGACTAAGCTTACTGACAAATTTAAAATTAGTCTACCAAGATGGACTAACAAAGCAAAAAAGCATAGTTCCTAGTACACTGTGATCGACTAACTTTTTATAATAGTAATTAGAATTAGTCCAGAACAACTGACTAGCATTTGCTTAGTTCTCTAGAGCACCGTCTAAACTACTCTCTCCTTAGTCAATGTGACCAATATTTGTTTTCTGTGTATGATACACTCATGTTGGTGTATTTTAATTTGTTGCATACTTAAATAGATTTTTCAATTTAGTTTTGTTCGTCATGTTCGTGCCAAATATTAATCCAATCAGTGGTGCGTTTATTGAATGTTTTAACTGAATTATCAAGTCCTTTAAATTCACACTATTTACTTCGTGTAATGAGTGTATGAATGGTGTTGTGAGCAATGCAATTGGGTAACTAATGGTCTGGAAAATACAATAGGTGTATTGTTTTTTCACAGTTTCGGTGAAAAAAAATAAAAAAGGGCAAAAAAATCAAACTAATGCGGGCGATAAAACTAATACGCGCGGGAGCTTTGAGACCGAACTATTAATTTTATTTGGTCTTACAGAAGTTATCTATAACAATAGTTTACATACATTTATGATGCAATTTTGGCCTTGAATTTTCTGCTAAATAAGCAAAAATGTCAAAATGGTTTCCAAGTCAAAACGCAATTAACAGTAATATCGTTGTAACTTCAAAAGTATGAAGTATTTCCAAAATCTGTCTAACAGATTTTAGGCATATTTGTTTGTATCCTTTTATACCAAAATTAGAAAATTTGATAAAACTGTGAACAAGATATAGGCAATTCGAAAAAATGACAATTTTTGCACATTTTCCGGTAAAAAAAGGAGCAGTACGCAAAATAATCAAAATCCGTCTATCAGAAATTTCACCATTTATTAAACAAACTGTCTGAATGCACAATTTCCAAATTAATGTCAAGGTTGTCAAAAATATAGGCATTTATAGATTGTCCTGGTTTTATTTAAAATAAGCTAGATATATGCAAATGATGATATTCGAAATTAAATCTTAAGGTAAACATAATTTACATCTTCCAAGTATAATGTTGAAAATATTACGCATTATTTCATTAAAATGCAAATGAGTAGTTTATATTTTAGCATTTACCAGTAGGTTAGGGAAAATAAGGCCTTTTCCACTGTATTACCACTGTTATAACAACAGAATGTATATTAAATATCACTGAATGAAAAATAA